>JARHVA010001551.1:2675000-2767500 GCA_037957365.1 Torreya grandis
TATAATAAGATTTTGGGGAATAAATATAATTTTTTTGGTGCAAAATTTGTATAACACAAAATTTATTGAGCTCTTTAAGACTATAAAAGAGTCATCTCACATAGAATAAGGTGTATCTTAGAGTTACATGGGATTTAAAATTTAGGGTTTGCATAGTTTTGGCTAAGGCAATAAACATGTAGAGGTGTCCTTGTGTTGGAAACAAAGTATGCCATAAATAAAAAAAATAAGGTATATAAGCTAGGAATTATGTGGTGACATGCAAGAGATCTTAATACTTGTGATGAATACATTAATACACTTATGCATATGAGTGATCATGTGTAAGGGTTTTTCATAAAGAAGAAAAAAGAGCCAACGATTGAAAAGGATGCACACATGAACCAAGGTTGACAGAACACATATACATAGAAAGGTACATACATAAGATTAAATTCAGATATAGTTGGTTCTAATGAAGTTTTAGTTTTCAAAAGAGTCACACATACAAAACCATATGACACATAGGCATGCATAGTCATTAGGTACACAAACATTTGACAAGGAGAGGAACAAAATGAGACAAGTGATTGGGGGAAAAAATAATAATACATGAAGGCCACCCTTATATGTGGCATGCATAAAGGTCAGGATCATGTATACATTTGAAGACTTATGTGCAAAGGTGTTGGCATGAAAGCAAAGTGATTTAAATTTTGAGTGTTATGGGTTTGAAGCCCTATGTTGTTAAATAGGCCAATTATAGTAAATTAGGGTAGAAATATGAAATAAACACAACCATTGATTTTTAATATAATTAACCTTGTTTGAAATTTCTAAAAATAGCAATAAATGATGTAATCAAATAATTAGCTATAAATTTATTGAGATAGAAGATCTAGAGGCTAAAGTAAGAGACAAAAGTTTATCTAAGTGTCACAAATAGGATCCAAGTGTTAAAATCCTTCCTCGATAGTAAAACCCTAATTAGATAGTAGAACCAATGGTACTAGTGTCCTCATTTTAGTGCTAGTGTCATTTATGTAGATTTACTCTAAGCTTTTAGGTGCACCTGTGTCTAAGTTTACCAAACATGTTCCTATGTGCATGAGTTTTGATTCCCTATCAATAACCTATTTTGACTATTTTTACATGTAAAACTTATACTTACAAGTGGTTAGAGAATTTGATTGGCACAAGTAGTAAAGTGTGATGTTATTGAGGTAGGATGGACATACTTAACACCCCACTATGATGAGAGTTTCCTACATACTAATACTTTAAGGAGGGATTAGCCTTGATGTAGTTTTCCCCACCTAAATATTAGTGCAAGTGTAAGTGAAAATGGTATGAATGCCAAATTGAGTTCTTTGAGTGTGATTGAGATTATAAATTTGAGTAATCTAAGATTAATAATGTTGTATATGGATATATGTAAAAGTATGTTAAATTAGGGATTAATAACTTTGATAATGCTCAATGTTTTTTGAGTTAATTTGTGTTATTACATCTCATTTCCATCTAGTGAAGAATGGGATAAAATTCATGTATATATATTATTCTAGTGCTTGTGTGGGTTTTAAAATAGGTCTAGGTTGAACCTAGGTTGTTTTTGATTTAAAATATATCTATTGGTGGCCAAAGGTGGAAAAAGGACAATAACACCCAAACTAGGAAACTAGCATCATTGGTGATACTATCCAAGTTATGGAACTAATGTCTAAGTGGAATAACCTAGAGCACTAGGGGATATGATGATAAATTGAGGGTCTAATACTAATTTAGGGATTTTTAGGGATAAGTGTGTCCCACACAAAACCTGAATAAGTTTCTAAATAGGTCTTAAGATAGGTCTAGCGATAAGTAAGGGATAAGTGATCTCAAGTAACAATCTTAGCACTCAAATGTCATTTTAGATGATTGAATTTACCCCCCTTTATTCTAGAAATGAACAAAGTAAAAACACTAGCATAAAGGAAAAAATGAGCGTATCTAGACCTACCTAATAAGAGAAGCCTATGCATATGAGTATGAGTGTGTGAAGCATGCTCCATTACATGTCCTATAAATGAAACATGCATAAATAAATTCTTACTTAAGAGATATCAAAATAAAATACAAAAGTGTGTAAAGAGATAAGAGAGAGGAAAGGAATAAATACACTTCACTACATATGTAAACTAATACACAAACTTAGTGATAACGTGTGTGTGTGTGTGTGTGTGTGTGTGTGTGTGTGTGTGTGTGTGTGTGTGTGTGTGTGTGTGTGTGTGTGTGTGTGTGTGTGTGTGTGTGTGTGTGTGCATGCATGTGCGTGCACGTGCATGTACACGTATGTGTATGCACATGTAGAAAGTGATAAAAAGGATGAATAACATAGACTGAGATTATGGCTTACTAAATCCCCACATGTGGGTGGCTCAATAAATAAATATAGTTTTGAATCCATCATTACCCACCCCTATTTGGTGGATCATGACCTATGAATATCTTAGATTGGACTAATAGTGTGTCTAACCCTCTCATGTAAGTGACTCAAGAAATTAAGTAGACTATTAATCCATCATTATTGACCCATGTATAGTAGATTCATATATAACTAAAACTATATGATGTAGCTAAAAATGTATAATATGGCTCTAGGCCTCTCATAAACTCTGAAATGTAAAATGGCTCTAAGACACTCAAGAATGTTAGGTGGCTCTATGCCACTCATGAATGCCAAATAATATAGATGGAATAAGGTATCAATTTGGTGTATAATTTCTAACATGGTTTTTGGTGTGTATAAAGTATATAATGACATGGATTTTGTGATTCCATCTGATCAACTAGTGCATAAATGAACACATTGAAATAATGTGCCATGTACATGCCTTCAAATCTGATGTATGAGTATATAGATTTTGGATTGAGTTTTAATAATATGTATCAAAGTATATTAAATTTAAATGGAAATGATAATGTCATGCATGATTCTCCTAATCTAAGAAAACTAGTATGAATATGTGATAAATTGAGCAAAAATTGGTAATTTGTAACTAAAACTATGTAAACCTAGATATACATACTATAATTTTCTAGCCAATATAAAATTTATTAAAATTGAGGCTAACGGAAAATAGCACCATATCTTGGATAGTAACACTAGTGGCATTAATGTCCCATTTTGGGCACTAATTTATAATTGTATTGATTTTTGTGTAACTAAAACTAGTCTCTATGTGACTATTTCCCATTGTGTTTTCTTAAAACTATTTTCTATATTCTATACTTGTGTGCTAAAAATTGTACTATGAGTGCACTCAAATAGCCTGATATCTATTAAAAAACTATGTGAATTCCCCCTCTTTTGAGAGGACTTGTTGAAACTGTACAAAAATTATCCTCAAAATAAAAAACACTACAAAATGTGTGTTAGATGGAACATATATTATCTATGTATTAAACTAATATAATGTGCATACATAACATCATAATGTAATATAGGTTGATCATAAGTTAATAATGTATGAATTACATTATATATATCATTCATAAGGATATCAAGATAGTTATAGCAATGTATATGAACAACAAATTTAAGTAATAAATGAGTGGCTACCTAGGGGGATGGGGCATGATGTCCATAAAGGCACCCAAGGAGGAAGTGGAGATGCATGAGGTCCCTCATGAAATCTAAAAATTGAGTGTGAAAAAATCAAGAGACAAGTGTCATGGACATGATGCATACATGAAAGCATACATACAACACACATGCGGCATACAAAGTAAGCCAAGGGGCTGCAATACAAGGGATATGGGTACGCTGCTAAGTTTGAGAAATCAAGACATACATTGACATGCTCAAATGGACACATACACAAATAACAAGCAAGTTGGATTAGATCCACATAGAAGGACATGTTCAAATGTACGCATACATAATCAAGAAAGCACACACAAAGACATGGGCACATATCCAAAGCATACATATAATGAGATGAATTGGCATAGAGTTATAGAGCAATGGAATAATCAAATTCCCTTGAATATATGTACAATCATAAAGTTAGAATAAATTTTAAACCAATAAATATAGAAATTAAAGTATGCATGAACATGTAGTACAAATATATATATATATATATATATATATATATATATATATATATGTGCAAAGATGTACATAAGTTGAGTCTATAGTAGTAGTTGGTAATGAATCTAAGTAGTGTAGGATGATCAATATCAAGATATTATAATGTTAAATCTATGATGTAGAGTTTAAAAATATGTAATCTAGTAATCAAAATTATGTATAGGATCCCCCAAATGGGATAATGTATCAAATAAAGACCCTATGTATCTATGTCTATGCCCTTATTGGGTAGATAGTAACAAATATGGATCTATGTGGTGGGCTTGGGTCTTGTAATTATATCTAAACACTTGACAAAAACAAGTGAAACATGTATGTATGACACAAAGTGACTATAATAAGATAGATAATATATGTAGTGCATGAAATAATAAATGTAAACATAGAAATGCATATAATCTATAATTTATATTTTCCAAGTAAATATTTGAATGTTTTTATATTTTGACATATTATATTGTTTTTGTATTTTTTGGATATAATTTATGTGAAAACAACATGAAAATGAAACTATATACAAGGAGCAAGAAATAAGGAAACTATGTACGAGGAACATACTAACCAATGAGTCTCATGGGAGACTCACTATCAATGTGACCTATGTCAAATAAATGAATAGTAATTATGTGTGTTACGTGAAAAGGTAACTAAGTTCCCAAAAACTATTGTACTAAGTGACATATAACTATCACTACCTGTGAAGTGGTGCTAATAATTTGTGAAGCTGATTGGGGTATCCTATGAACTATATGGGTCTTAGTGACCCATTTAGTAGAAGATGTTTTAGTTGACATAGGTTATTTGTGATAATAACCTTAGAAACTCAATAACATTGGTCTTAGAAGGAAAGGGGTAGAGAGAGGCTCTATATAATCTATGACATATCTCTGATGCAAGGGTCTCTCTAATAAGGGTCTTTGTGGGAGAGTATTCATACATGGTAACATTGTAGGAGTAGACTCACTTGCACTAGTTTCTCAACTAAAATTTGTGGTGTACTAATGGTAACTATGATCAAAACTATAACTTGTATCTGAAATATAACTAATTATGGGATAGGTAAAGGATAATCATATGAAAGACCCTCAACTATAGCCACATGATTATCTTTTATATATTTGAGGCATCTATGCACAGTCGATGGAATAGATTGTAGTTGTTATATCCATGGCCTACTCAATAACATTTAAAATGTGATTGAACTAGGTACTACTAAGAATATAGTGTCCACATGTGTTGGTCCAACTTGTAGTGAAAGTACAATCTCCTTAATGGATCTCTGAACATGACCATGAAAACCATAAATAATTGTGTCAATCAAATAAATTCCCTACTCTAAATAACCCAATTTTTATATAAGTGTGATAGTACACATGTTAATACCTAAACCATTGTCAACCATAACACTTTTAATAGGATGATGATCAATGTAGGCTCATAAAAAAAGTGCATATAAATTTAAATCTTTGTCGACAATCTCTTGTTCTAAGAAATTGATAAATGGTTTATCTGGTGACTAGCAGTAGATTCACAATCTAATATACTTCTCTTGATATTTAAAAAATAAGGAGAGATACCAAAGACCTATATATTTTACTTCATTTAAATGTTGACCCAAAGACATAAACTTGATAGTATGATGTCACTATATGTGCACACTTAATCCTTTAATTTGATATTCTACTAATTGTAATCTAGGATGTTGGAAATTATTCAAGAAATGAAATGCTGAATTGAACATTCATACAAAATCATGAATCAAATGATTACACTATTTTATGTTCAGAAGCTTCTTAAAATAATCACATGTAAAGATAAAAGTCATATAACTTAGAAATAAAAAACTCAACATATAAATGAAATAAATAACATGCTTAGCTAATTGACAAATCAAATTGTTTCTACAAGACTTCCAAAGGGGGCCTTTCCTCCTTTTGACTCGAGTTTCAATCCTTCCTCTTACAACAATGAAATTGACTCAGAAATAATTTCTCATATTAATCAAATGTAGTAAGGAATTTCTACAAGGAAATTACAATAAGAGTTTTCTTACAAAATATGTGTTTTCTCTATTCTTATAATTTATCTTTATTACCATCTCAACCCTATTGCTACACACACACACACACACACACACACACACACACACACACACACACATATAGAGAGAGAGAGAATAGGGGAGACTATCTTATGCAAAATAAAATACATTCCAAATTAAGAAACATTCAGCTATAAGATAATATAAATTAGTTCATTTTTCTAAGGCTATCATTAATATGGAACTTGAAATGATACCATAGGATAATCCAAGTTGTTTATTCCTCAACTAAATCTTTACTATGATCCATGAATGTTATTACAACTTCTACAAGTCGGTTGATTTGGGAGTCAAATTCTATTTTCTCTAGCTTTGGTCATGTAATGGTTGTAGTATGTTTTCTCATGATGAATTTCCTTTGATATAGGATGGATCATGAAATTTTCATTTGAATTTACCTATTAATTCAAACACATTTTAAAAAAATTATAAAGAAAAGCATCCTATATTAAAATATAAATATTATGTACTTGATTTTGAAGACAAAATTCTAACTATGCAAAGATACATGATAACATAATGCTATTTGCCAAACATGATTGTCTGATGATAAAAAATTATGGGAAATGGCTTATAAAAATGATAAGAAATAAGGGTGAATATGGAAAATGAGGAAAAAAACATGACAATTCTGGGGCTCATTACACCCCCCAACTCAAGAGTTTTCTCATCCTTAAGCAATAAAATTGCTCATTCAAACTCACATATACCTCTGAAATTTGTAGGTTCAATGACACCACTAGATAGATGAGTGTAGATTCCATGCCTTTATTCGTAAAGCTACCAATTTATAACTTCTTTGGTTGCATCCAATGGAGTCTTTTCCTACCAATATGGTATGGGGTACCAAAACAAAATAGGATGGAATTTTATGCTCAATAATTATGATCTTAGTTCCCCTATAAGCAAAATGTATCTCATTATTCTATCAAATACTGCTTTTAAATTAAAAGGAGAGTATGGATCCTTCCTCTTTAGCTTAGGGGTTATCTCATTCCATCTCTCCAAGTAGGATTTTCATGCTGATGGCCCAATAAAAGTTCCTAATCCCAAATATAAATCCTAAGCTTCATCATTATTTCTAGTGAACCAAGCCTTTACCCCCTTTCTTATCATAATGTTATCCCATTCTAACAACATAACTTTAGGTGTTCATGATTCTCCTCTAATAACCAATTGAATTTCCATTTCCTTTTTCATGTATTATTTCATCTCAAAAGCTCTCCTATGCTCATTCAAAATATATGTTAAAAATGGCTTTAAAAGGATATATCTAACATACAAGTTGGGATTCCATTCTCTATCATATGGTACAACATAGTTATGAAGATAGAATTCACATAATTATTCTTATTCCTCTTGTGAAATTGATTTATATAATTAAAAAAAATGGGTCTAGTACTTCAAATGGTAATCATAATAAATTCACAGAAACTTAAATTTATGCCATTGTTCTTCAAGGTAAATTGAATATACCCTTACAGGAGGACTACAATAAAGGATTGCCTAAGTGAGATTAGCTAAATCTTCAACTTTTTATTTTAGTTTGGAGATTATTTCTTCTTTGATTCTAACTTATTACTTAAATTTATTATTTTATCTTATCAATTTTTGAAAATTTTCAAATCAATTATCTATCCATTTCATCATTTTAGAAGACATAGTAGATGAACTATACCTAATTGCTTGGTCAGTTGTGGGATTTGCCTACTATTTTCCTACTATATGAGGCTATGAGATAATAGTTGTAGGATGGATATATGTTGAAGGATATATTTGAGAAGATGTTGCATTAAGTGTATCTAATCCATTCCCTGATTGGTCCTATAGCTTTTTCCTTAGTCATTCTATTTCTTGTAGAGCTTGTTCTCAGGTAGTAAATTCTTTATGTATCGACAAAGGGGCTTGCACCAATTATTATGTCTCTATATGGATCTTCACTTGTTATTATTACAATAATTAAAGGATTTGTCTTGATTTCTTTATTTCCTCATTACCTTCTTGATAATACTCTTCTTATCAAAGATATTCCTCTTCCTTATCAGTTTCCATTTTATCAAAATTGGATGCTTCATGTGCCTCATCACTATTGGTAGTTTGTTCTTATGATTCTTCACTAATTTATATAATATAATAATTCTTAGTTCCCAACATTCCTCTCATATTTCCTCTTAGTCTATGGGACCTTCAAGGACTAGATGTAACCTTGGCTTTTTTAGGGGAAGGTAGAAGCTCTTATTTAGATGCCTCAGATTCAGGTTGGAAGATCAATTTCCTATTCCTTATTTTAGTTTCATTGTTTTTTAAAGATTATTACATGAGGCTCATCTTTGTTGTATGATATTGTGTGGATATAATAGGATCCTCTTCTACAAGTTCTTGTGTGACTATAGGAAGGTCCTCTTCTACAAGTTCTTATGTAGTCATATGAGGATCTTCTGCTACATGTTCTTATATAGCTATAGAAGGATATTATTCTATTTCCATATATTTTTCCACCTCCATTTATTATTATACCTCCACCTCTTCTTATTCATCATTATCACTTTTTACATTTTTAGGTAACTGAAGAAAATCTTTCCAATTTACATTGGGCCTAGTCATATGTAGGGAATCTTGTATAATGAATTGAATTAAGCAATGATGAGAGATGGATTTGGGGTTATATTTTTGAAATGTATCTACCATTTTTGTGATCATGTTAAGTAGGAAATTGGTAATTTTTATTGTAATACCATGCCATAGGTGGTTCATAAATTTGAAATGAACTTTATGCAACATGGAACATCTTCTTTCATAGATAAAATATCTGAAGATGAATACAACTGCTATTTCCCATCTTCTTGGTAATGATAAACATGTAGTTCCTTGCTTTTAATTATCCAATATTTCATACCTTCTAATAATTTGTTTCCTCTCTACTTCTACATCAAACTTTCTCTACCATAATTCTCCCATTTTAGGTAATCTAGTTACCCCACTGATGATAATTTTGGTTAATTTTATCTCCATTCCTTTGACTATTGCCAAATTATTGTATAATGATCCAAAAAAATCCTCTAAAACCCCTTGGTCAAGAGCATTTAGCATCTAAAAATATTGAGCCTAACCTACATTATGAATAGGACCAAAATTTCTAGGTCACTAATTAAGGAATATATGTCAAGTGGCTCATGCTTGAGTAGGTATCCTCCTATGCTGTAGGATAAAATTTTGGTTGAAGGGTTTGTGTTCTTGTAGAAATGGTTTTTTAGCTTTAGAGATGAAGTGGTTTTCCAAGTGATCCTGTAAGCTTAAACTGCTTCTAAAAGATGAGTTGACCAATATTTTCTATCCAAGTTAATAGTATTAGTGAGTATATTTTCAAATTCTCTATTTGTAACTTCCACCTAACCATTAAACTAAGGATGGTAAGGGGTGGAATTTTTGTGTCTAATTTCATATTATTTTAGAAAGGCAAATTTGAGATCTGATGTGAACTATGGTCCTTAGTTTGTGACTAGTTCTCTTGACACTCCATAGCAGGTGAAAATTTATTCATACAAGAACTCATCCACTTTCTCATCTCAATCATGGGTTAAGGCCTTGACCTTAGCCCATTTTATGACATAATAATTACACACCAATATATATTCCTTGTTGGATTTAGGATCTATGGAACCCACAAAATTAAGTCCCCACTTGTTAAAAGGTTTTAGAACTAGTTGTGGCTATAATGGAATTTCATTAGAGTGGGTGGGTTTACCCATACACTGACATTGATCACATCTTTGGGTTACATTATGGCATCCTTATACAAGGAAGTCCAATAATATCTGGCAGTAAGTATTTTTATATTAGTTCATTTTATATTAAAATGATCCCCATAGGGTTCTTCATAGTAGGCTCTAAGAATTTCATAGGCTTCATTTTCTTGGATACACCTTTACATAACTGAATTTGGTCCAATAACAAAAAGATATCCTACAATACAAGAATAATATCTACTCTTTTGGATTAGATGTTATCTTTC
Organism: Torreya grandis; assembly: GCA_037957365.1. Taxonomy (NCBI): domain Eukaryota; kingdom Viridiplantae; phylum Streptophyta; class Pinopsida; order Cupressales; family Taxaceae; genus Torreya; species Torreya grandis. The sequence goes on from JARHVA010001551.1 coordinate 2,685,231, forward strand.
TCTTGGTGAAAATTTTTGTGGTAGTGATCTTGTAATAGGATAGTAAAAAATGTCTACAAACTAAGGAGATTAAATAGTTAATGCAAACAAATGCTCATCCAAAAATGAATCATCAATAATAGGACTTTTTTCATCATTTTATAGCCATGATAAAAAATATGATATTACATTATCTTTACATGGTATGTCCATAATGGTAATGTCAAATTCTTATAAAAAAACAACCATGTAATTATCCTACATGTTACAATAGGTTTGTTCATCAGATACTTAATTGCTGCATGATCCATGTGGATGAATACTTAGTAACCTGTAATGTAGTATCAAAATTTATTGATGGCATATATTAATATAATAAATTACTTCTCTATTACAATGTGGTTGAGCTTAGCCCCTTGAATATTCTTGTTGATACAATAGATTGAATAGCTAAAAGATTCATCTTTTTGGCCAATAACAACTCCTAAGGTAGTGTCAAATGCATCTATATGGATGTGAAAAGGCTTATTCCAATCAGGCCCTATTAGAATAGGATTTGTTATGAGGTATTTGATTTTCTAAAAGGTATTTTGACAATCATTAGTCTAGGTAAATTCAGCATCCTTAGTAAGCAATCCAAATAATGGGGTAGCAATTTTACTAAATTTCTTGATGAATCATCTATAATAACCAGCACGTCCTAAAAATATTATAACATCTTTCTATTTCTTTGGTGTTGGTATATATTTAAGGTATACTTATCTTTGATAGATCAAATTGAATTTTAGTAGGGGAAATATGACATCCTAATACAATCCCTTTAGTCATAAGCATATAAAAATTTTCATTACTCAAAGATAGTTGGTGGTCTTGGCAATGTTGAATAAATTTTTATAGGTTGGTAATGGCTTATTCAAACGTCTACCCATAGATGGTGAAATCATCTATGTATATTTCAACATAGTCGTGGGAAAGATTAAAAAATATGCTCAAAACAACCCTTTAAAAAGTGGTTGGGGCATTATAAAGACTAAATGGTAAGATGGCATAGGCATAGGTTCCCCAAGGGTAAGTAAAAATGGTTTTGTCTTGGTCTTGTGGATCTATTAATATATAATTATAACCACTATATCCATCTAGGAATGAAAAATAATTTTTTCCTACTAATGTATCCATCAATTGATCAATAAATGGTAGGGGAAAGTGGTCCTTCTTGGTAGTAGCATTCAAATCTAGATAGTTGACTTAAAATTGCCATTTCCCCACTTTCTTAGGTACAATAAACAAGGTAGATACCCATTGACCATCTGAAATGGGGTAAACAAATCTTACATCCAAGAGTTTTTTCAACTTAGTTTTGATAATGTCTTTGACAGTAGGGTTCATTCATCTTTGGTATTGGTGAATAGGCTTGCATTCTTATTTAATTTAGATGTGATGTGTGCATAAATCTAGGGGTATTCCTCTCATGTCATGGTATTCCCAAGAAAATGCTATTGTGTGCTTGATTATCATTATAAGTAACTAGATTTATTGTTAGGATGTTAAAGAGATGCTGATATTGAGATTTTTATTTGGTAGAATATCCACTTACTTCATTAAAAAGAGCATGGTTTCCACGTTGGTAGTTAAAGGAGTATAGCTACAATTTTGAGGAAGAAACTGTTGGAATGTCCAAGTTTCCCTTGGGATTTTAGTAATGTCATTTTCAGGAAAAGTATTCTAAAGTGGGCATGGTCTACATTCCAACATGTTTGTAGCTATAGGATCCTATTGATTAGTATTTTTTAGGATACCATAAAGGATAGTGTCTTCTTCTTATGCTTGTAAAGCCAAAATCTGGTCAATTATACATAAAGTTTGTAAATATATAGCTTCCTCAAAGTCATCAATCCATGGAGTTGGTACATCATTCTTGTAAGGCTTGGCTAGTGGACAAAGATCAAATTTATTGGTGTCATTTCTATTGGAGATCAACATTTTTACCAACCTACATCCAATTAAAGCATTAGCTATGGCTGACCATGGGTGACCAAGGATGAGAGGATAACCTCCCAAGTTACTTCTTGGCTATAGGACAATAAATTATACCAGATATTTCCATGATTCCATAGTGATAACTAGGTCTTCAACATTCCATTCAAGGTTAACAATTGAGCTATCTACCATCTATAGGATAGTGGGTATTAGACAGAGAGTTATAAGTTTTAGTTGTTGCATGGTATCTATGGTCATCACATTGATGGTTTTAACAAATTAAATTAAAGTATTGCAGATGGGTTGGCCATGGATACTAACATTAACTACAAGACTTTTAGGAATAGAGCATTTTGGGGTAACTATGTTTCCCAACATAATATCTACTAGTTGGCCAATAACTTTGACTATTATAGGATCCTTATTTCTTCTTGGTTTTTTCAATCATATCTATTTAAAAACCTTATTATATATAGGAATATATTTTATTGCTTTAAATAAAGGAATTTTTATGCACACATTCTAGATTTATCCTAAGATATTGAATTTGGGTTATGGTTTAGGATGTGAGATGTTCAATCTTTTTGGAAAAGGAGGATTGCTTGGTTCTTTTTGGTTTTATAGTAGAATCATCTTAGGAGTGGCCATGTATGGTTGTGGATTAGTACGTATTTAATTATATTATTTAAAATATTCTATTATTATGGGTGATGTGGGTTGTGGAAGAATGTATCCTGAGCAAACATGGACTTGATTGATATCCATGGTGTATGTTGGATATTGAATTATTTTGATGGATTGTGTTGGTTTAAACAACTTATTGATAGTGTTGGGGATGGGAAGGATAGGTAATTGAGTGGGTATAGTATGTTGTTAAGTGTTTGGTATTAATATCTACTATTATGGTTGTTGGATTTGTCTAGGAAATCCTTGATTACCTCTCCATAGCTATTGCCATGGGTTAGAGGGGAAGATCTATTATTGGTTTTGGAATTGGCCAAGTTCAAGTTGTTACCAATTTTTTTACATCCATAACTAATTTTTGGGTAGATACCAATATTTATTGGGTACATTTTTTGAAGAACCATATTGAGTATTATTTGAGAATTGAGAATTTACAAACATACAGTTTGGCAGAATACCTATAATTGTTAACCTTTGCACCCATGGTCTCCTTTGAGCCACATAAAATACTTGATCCTAATCTCTTAATATATAATGTATCTCTACTATTTTAGGATTCTCTTCAATTATGATAACTACCTGAGCTTTCAAAGAATGGCATGTGTATTTTGCCTTATTGTTTTTGTATTCAGGGCAATAGGTGGCTAGGGATTTTTTAGTTTATTCTTGCTTCCTCTACATATGTAATGTATCACGATGAGTGGATAGGTGGCTGATAATGTCATGCTTTATGTCTTGTATCAGGTTGCTAACTTCATCTTTAGATAGTCTAAATGTATATGCTACAAGAAGGGTTTTTTTCCCTACTTGTATTCATGGTTGATCTGGAGTAGTTTGTACATAGAATTATTAGTTTATTAAAGGATAATATAGAAACATCTCCACTACACATTAAGTCTATTACTTATAAAATATCTAATTCCTTTCAGAAATATCATCTTGATATATTCTTTCTCCACTATAGTTTGTTTGGACTTGTGTAGGTTGAATAAAAACATTTCTATAGATTCCTCTAATGACTCATCATTAGCTCATGACATTTTGAATATGTTATCTCCCCTATAGTTTATACCTCTACAATAGTCTTGGTATTTGGATAGAAACTTCTCTTTCATTTATTCCCAAGTGGAAATGGCATCCTTTCCAAGTCCCATGAACCATCTAAGTGTTGCATCTTTGAGTGTTGCTATAAATAGTTTGAGTTTTTGACCATTTTTATTATAATCATAGCTATGGCTTAAGATGTCAAACTCAAAAATAAATGTGTCTAGATCCTTAGATGCTTTTACCCTAAAATTAGGGAGGATAGAGTGAGGAATATTCTTCATGGTGCATTTATTTTAGAGGTAAGGATGGAGAATTCAAAGGTATCAGACTCATTGGTAGTGTTTTATTCCTAATGATCCTCTATGAATACTCTTTTTGTTGGTAGACCAAAGGTTCTTACCACATACTTCTCAAAATTCCTATCAATTCTTGTATTTATTGGGGTGTATAAAATGGATATTTTATCTTGTTTTTTGTGAATATATGACTTTATATACAATGGATATGGTGTAGAGTTTTCAAAAGATTCAACTTGTGTATAAGTAAAGAGTCTTTCTAAATTGGAAAATTCTATTGGTATAGTATCTCTTCTAGGAGTAAGAATAACTTTAAATGTCTCTTTAGTAATAAATTTAGATGGCAAAGGGAAATGAGTTCCTGATTCCAAGTATAAGGTGATAAGGTGGGAATCATCAAATATGACACATAGGGATCCCTTTCAGGGGTATGAAGCTCTTCTTTTTAAAAATCTCTAGCTTGTTCTACCAACCTAGCCAAGAATTCCTCCTTTTCAATTTCTTATATTGATAATTGTAAGTGATCTTTAGGGATTTACTCATGTTCCTCAGTTGTTTTAGGATGAATTTGTGTTCTTACATCAATAGTTGATGATCTAGGTAGAAATATAAGATCTTATTATATTTGCATGTACATCAACAAATTTTTCCATTTTTTAATAAGTTTTTGCCCACCCTACATGTATAGGGTTAGTAATATGGAGGTTTTTGAAAATATATGCTATTATACTTTGCATAAGGTAAATTTAAACTATAAAAATAGGAAATATTTAATCTATAAAATAGTAGGCTCTAAAAATTAGGAAAGCAATAAACATCCAAAAATAACCACCATCAAGATTGAAGATTTCTAGTGTGTGATACCCTTCCCCAATAATGGCTCCAAAATTACTAGAAATAGATTCAAAATCTAATATACTTCTCTTGATATCTAATGAACAAGGATAATTAACAAAGAACTTTATCTTCTACTTCATTTAAATGTAAACCCGATAGGCATAGTGAACACCTAAAGTGTCACCTACCTCATTATCTATACATTTTGGAAATAGATCCTAAAATAATTTTAATGCTTTAACTTTAATTTGTTAAAATTTAGGTGCTTATATAGGTTTTATGACATTAATGATGTTGGCCTCTATCAAATATTGTATCTTATCTTTCACGTTAATGCATCTATTTGTAGTATGGCTTGGTGCCCTGTGATATTCAAAAAATGCATTGGAATGATAGTTATTTGGAATAGGCCATGTATTATCAAAATAATTGATGTGAGGGAGAGATACGACATTATATTACAAGAGCTATTGTAAAATAGATGTTGGTGATTATGGAAGATTTGTGAAAACTATTCATGGAGGGGATGATAAAACCAAGTGAGGAGGTGGATCTAAAGAGTCACAACCATAAATTTTTAATTATAATATAATCCAAATAATAATAATGTAACAAAGTTAATATATAGATAGCATGGAAACTAGAATTATATCCATAACTATGTTATAACTAACACATGAACTAGACCAAGTACACAACCCATCAATGATTTCATTAAGAAGCATTTAAACCACTTATTATTCAAATAGAAGTGGGTGAGTATGGTCTTACCCACTCACCTCTATCCATGTACTATGTTTTTGCCTTCCCAATGGAGTTGTTATTGACTAATGCCCTTACTCGAGTACCTGTATAGACTATCAAAAACCAAAACCTCAAGGGTAATTCAACAAAGTTGAGAAAACATTGGTGAAGTAAGATTAGATTCAATAGAAGAATCATCATTCTAAGCTTGCTATGTTAAGTTTTAAAAAATATCATACAATAGATAAAGATCAAGGGAAAAGGACCATTTCAAAAATTAATGCAAATCATTTGAACACCTTTTCATTTCACATGCAAATTGGTGTATGAATTTTGACATGAACTACTACAAGAAGTGTGTAAGATTTATGGGATGCTTCAACAACAATGATTAAGAAAATATTACCATTTTATAATAAGGGTAAAAATTAATGAAAAACATTCCTAATAATTCTATAATGAATCAGGTTAGATTTACATTTCCCATTATTACCAACATAAATGTTGTATGAGTTAATAGACCTGATACATATTAATAGTCTCGAGGACTAAATGTACTTACATTAAATCTTGATTCACCTTGTTATTAAATATTTTTCCTTTATATTTTTATAGGTACAATCACTGAGGGGGGGTTGAATCAGTGAGCCCAAATATTTCAATTTCAATTCCAATCCTTTCAAACTATTAAACAATAAGCATATACCAACTTGATCAAGCAATATTAACAAGAGAGATCATTCATTAAATGCATACAAAAGATAAAAACACAAGACATATTTCCTATGAGAAACCCTCATGGGGAATAAAACCCACTCTCAAGCCTACAACATATGGACTACTTATCCTCTAAGAGATTACAAATAAGATATTGGTCAAGTCCTTTTAGACTAAAATTTAGTGAAACACCTATTTCATAAAGAGAAATTTCACCAAAGATGATAAAGTCATCCTAACCACCTATTGGTCAAATATTTTTGGACCAAAAACTTGATCAAGTCGTCTTGACCAAAGGCCTTTAGTGAAACACTTGTTTCATAAGGAGCAACTGCACCTAAAGAATATCAAGTCCTATAGACCCTCCTTTGAAATGAACACCTCTAACTTATAACTAATGTATTCATAACTTAATGATGTATCTCTAATTTTATAACCCCTACAAAAAATCCCTCTCTATCTCATATAGGACTCTCACATAGGCATGCCACAATCTCTCTTGTTATTCACTCAAACTATATTCATATACACATTCAGACCTATTCACATATCCTCAAAATATAATAACACTATTATGACATTATAAATATGAACTATAGGTCATATAAATAGTCAAAAAACTATTTTTCTCATCAAATTATCCAATAGTCACACTACATATCTCTCTTCTTAGTTTCAATGAAAACTCTTCTCACACAAGCCTTTCACAAGTTTAGAAACCATCTTATTTGGTTTCACTATTTACAGAGACTATATGATTATCAAAATATTAGTCATCCATTAGGAATGACTTAACACTTAAGGCATATATCATATGAATACATAGCTTAATACAATCTTCATAGGTTAGCCATAACATCTATGGGTCACTCTTAAGCAGCTACACCTTCCAATTAGGCCTTTGTAGCTCTTATAGGTCTCATAGAGACCTATTCACCCATTTAGCACTTAATCAAGAAAAAATAATAAAACTTTAAAATAAATTGTTCCACTCCTTATGTAACCTTAAAAATTCTTAAATGATCATAGTCATCTCTGCTCACTTCTGTGTATGCTAAAACAACTCAAACACTAACCTGGTAGATATGAACATTATGAATAAACACATAGTCAACTTACTAAGTATTTTTCATATATAATATTGATTTTTAAAACCTATAAATACCACATATATCATCCTAATGGATCCTAAAATACTCCCAGATAAAAAAGTCATCATGAGACATCATATTACCATCAGAACGAGCTCAATTATCTTTCTCAGGTTACTTGCAAACCAAACATAAAAACATTGTTAACTTTAAACCTTCATAGATTATATTTTACACACTTTCAAACCTTAAAATATATATATTTATAGATGAAAATTGTAGTCCTCTAAAAATTCAATTTTTACACCATGAGTAAATTCTGCTTAGATCAAAAGTTATGGACAAAATACAAATCACTAGTTTTCCCTTTGCAAAATTTAAATATTTAAATCCCAACAGTCACAGTTAAACCTCAGACACTCTACTATCATATAATGTCCTTGATAATTAGATAAATCACACATAATTTATTTTATTTTAAGTATATCAATCTTTAATTATGTTAAACTTCAAACAAGTTGACCACTTTGACTCCACTCATGTCGTTGATCTCAATTGCATGATTAAATGTGAACCATTAGATCCTTATCATTTACCTTTTCTCAAAATTAAAATTTGAAAACTTCTTACCATATATATTAATACAAATAATTATATCAATAGTAAATTATTTCACATGAAATTTTGGATCTTCATTTGGTCTTGATCTTTATCTCTTACAAAATTAACTAAGTATGGGAACCATTGCAATCTATCAGAAGGCCACCTTTGGACCTTAATAAATTTTGTTTCACTCATATAAATTATCTAAAATTTAGACAATATTATTTCCTCACATAGGATAATCTAACCATATAATAATATTCTCTTATAACCTTTGTGAGTGTAAGATATAATTCCATTAATCTTCTTACTCAATTTTTTTGTCACAGAGCCAATTATGCCTAGAACTGCCTGGAAGGCCAACTTTGCACATGCATATATTTTGATGTGATTCATTACATGAGCTAAAACATATAAAATATTAAAAAAAATAAACAAGCCCATATGATAAACTCATTCCTAAACTATGACACATGAAAAATATGACTACATCAAAATGCTTACTCAACTTTTCTTGCCACATGCAAATTTGGCTAAGTATGGGAAAACACTGTCAAACTACCTAGGATCCCAACTTTGCAATTGCATATATTTTGTCATGATTAGTCACATGACTTGATATATAGTGTATAAGATATTATCTAATAGGTTAATTCATCCATATATCAATTTTCTCTTTAAACTTTCATATGTGTGAGATATGATGTCACCAACTACTTACTTGGCTCTGTTTGAACATAGAAAACACTATCAAAATGTCTGAGAGCCCAAATTTACACACATTTTTTTTTGATAAATTAAATTAAATAAAATTTATTTCATATAAAATATGTAATAATTTTATCACAACCATATGACCAAATCCCCCTGACTCATACACATGTGGTAATTATGATGTCATCAAACTGTCTACTCAAATTTTCTTCCACTAGACCCAAAATGTCTAGATGAAAATAATGATCAACCAAATGAAATACACTAATTTAAACAAGAAATAAAATCATATAAAAATTATTATGGTACCTATTTAACATGATCAATACTTTAGATTCATCCCTAATCATCTCTAACCATGCCAAAATAAAAGATCAACCAAGCCAACTTCAAGCATACTAGGACAAGCACATTGTACACTTTGTCATTGTCACTTAGAATATCAAGACACTTCATCCATTCACCTAGAGACCTCAATAACATAAAAATGACATAATTTATAAATTTCCAACAATATCCCCATTTGTTATTGATGTCAACACACATCATACAACTCACCTTCCTTCTCTCTCTTCAAGCACTCCCATAATAGGAACTTTCTCCCCCTTTAAAACAATGAAAAAGTGGGCACTACCTGATAATAAGGACCTAAAAATACTACCAGTAGGAGAATATCATCTTATAAAGATAGTATAAACTCCCCCTTACCTTGATCCTACCTCTTCTTGCCTTGACAACTTCCTCTTGCAATTTTCCAACACTCTTCTTCAACCAAGCACTACAACCAATGAAGAAGGAACACAAAAAATAATAAAATATGATGTAAATAAAAAATAAAAATATAATAGGGACTCTCCCTAAGATCTCTGATCCATTTCATATCTTTAGCATCTTCAGATCTTCATACACCATGAAGAATCACCATACAGGCTTACTACCCTCTTCTCTCAAGCCACCTCAGGGACCACCAATAGAACTTCATGCCACTCACCAAATAGGACACATGCTATAAAAAATACTAATAACTCTCATTGAAATACTAATGCCTTTATATTTTGGAAAAATGGGAAAAAACATCACATCTTCATTACTAGGCTTGTCTAGACTCCTTGTAGCCCTACTTGGAACTTGTAAAGCCCACAACTTTCTATAGACAGAACTTCAAGACCTAAAAATTAATATATGGATCAATTTCATATGCCCCCTTAATAAAACAAACTTGAAACACCTATCTCATCCTTTGAGACATACTTGCTTCATAAACTTACTAGCCAATTAGGCTTCCATCTTGATAAAAACATGAATAATTTGAAAACTACAAACTTTAAATTTTTTGTGAAACATGATTTGATAACCCATTTATCCATTTAAACATATTAAGAAGCCTAATACTAAAAATCATAAGGAAAATCACTTTTCTATCATAGCTTAAAACCCTAGAATCTTAAAACAAATAGAGTAAATAAACTTCCTTGTCGTCAAAGTCCACTCCTAAAACTTCTTTCACAACTGGAGACAACCATCACACACTTCTTGATCAATATTTAAACTTAAAAACCATTGGTAACCTATACATACTATAAATTATTTTATGACCTGTATACTCTTAAGCATAAACTAAGAAACTCAAGAGAAAACAAAAATTCTCCAATTGCACACAAAATATCTTCAAAGCTTGAAATCACTTGGAACACATCACAAATAAGTGCAAACACCTTTATAAGAATCAAAATATTATTAAAATTGCATAAATATTATTATACCACCTATAAAAACCCAATCTAACCCTATAGACACTACATACATAATAATACTTTCTTTTCCATTGAAAGGAGTTTTTTAACAAGTATAAAGAGAGACACCCTGCTTCACAATGTCTTAGAATAGTGTGAAACCAAGAGTTTCCCACAAATTATTTTCCTTATCATCCTTAGTAATTTGATACTTTTATTTCTTCTTCTTCTTCTTAGGCTTAATAAAATCAACATGCTCAACTAATACAACATTCTTCTTTTCTTCTAAGATTGAATTGACAACACATGGAGTAACTACGAAATCTTGACATACCCTTTTATTCAAAGAATCAACCTTTTAATTATTAATGCCATCACTAGGCACTAATAATTTATGTTCTCTACATGAATCTTGCTCAATAATAGTAGGATGTTCACTCTGATCCATACATACCTAAAAACTAGCTTCAACCAACACCTTGGTATTCTCTTTGAGCTTAGTCTCTTTATTCACAACATGAGAATAAAATGAAATCCCTTGGAATTATTTAACTTATATATAATTATTCACCTTTACAAATAAATAACTTGGACCTACTATCTTACCATGACTCATACTTACCACCTTTGGTCTCCATGAGATAACTTGACTTCTACCTTGCACTCTATGAGCCTCATAAAACCTATTCTATCTTGTCGGCATTTGATTGCAAACTCTAGAAATGTGACCAATATTTTCACAATTGTATCAAATAATACTCCTTGATGGAAACTTATCTTGTCTTACCTTGTTTAGATAAACACTATTAATGTGTTCAATGTCATGACAACTGAAATAAACTACTCTTTTTGAAGAAGACTTACCTTGTCTTTCCTTATTTGGAAAATGCTTAACAAAGTGTCTCTTATCAAGATAGTTGAAATACTTAACCTTGCTCACACCTTTTGACTGATGAAGCCCCTCATAGTTCTATGCAAACTCATTTCTAACAAGTCTCTTGCATTCTCTAGATCTATGCCCAAACTGATTACAAGTAACCATTAAAATTTACATACCTCATGGCATTTGGTAATCTGATCTGATTTGTCTTTATTCTACCATCACCTTCATTCTTTGTCTGATGATTTGTCTTCAAAGTATAATAATTTTTTTCATAATAGTCTTCATTTTGTCTAGAGTTTCATTCTCTATTTCTTCTTTGTATCCAAGACTAGTCTTATCACTTACATGCTTTTGACCACTTAAAATACTATCTAGATCACTTGAACTCTTTTCAAATTTCATAAATGACTTCACCTTATTATATGTCTTCTCCAACTTAGGTTTTAATGACTCATATTCAATTACATACCTTGAATAATCATCTTCTTTAGCTTTTAGGCTTGTAGACATGATTTTTAATTAACAACTGAGATACTTGACCATATATTCATGTTCCTTGGCATCTTCATCAATCATTGCCTCAAATATACTGAATTTCTCCTCATAGTCCTTGATTTTAGATTTCATCTTCTTATTGATAATCTTTTCAAACTTCATTTCTTCAAGATCATTCATCATTAAGTCTCACAGTCTACCTCATCTTTATCATCATCTGAATCACTCTAAGTAGACTCTATTTGAGTGAGTAACTACCTTCCTTAGACATGAATAGGGATTTATCTTTAAAAATACCATCATATTCATGATCATAATCTGATTCACTAACTTCACTCTCATCTAATGAGTTGTAATCTTATTTGATTTAGAGACTCTTCTTGTCCTTAAATTACTTCTTCTTATTATCAAACCTTTTGAATCCCTTGCTAATTTTATCAAACCTGAATGATCTTTTGCCACCATCATGACCTTGATTATGCTCTTCATCATCATCCTTCTTATACTTATGAGGGAACTTATTATCAAAATGTCCTTATTCTCCAAAATTGAATCATTTGAGGGGTAGTTTACCCTTATACTTACTTGAACCTATTTTTAATTTTATTAAAATTAAAGAAATTAGTCCATCTTCATCAATATCAGATATGCCATACTACTTGGGTTTCTTACCTTGGAACCTTTTCTTTAGCTTCATTTATGATTCTACTTTTTTCTTTGCTGGTATATCATCATTTACTCTCATTTCATAGGCAGTAAGGGTGCCATGCAATTGATCCATCTTCGACTAAGTGAGGTCATGACTTTATTCTATATTAAATACTTTTGGATCAAACTTGAGGGATAGAGACCTTAATACTTTTTAAACTATAGTAGCCTCTTCAAGGTTCTCTATAAGACTTTTAATTATGTTCATAATCTCATCAACTCTCTGTAGAAAGGATGCCACATAATCTTCTTCCTTCATCTTGAGACTTTCAAATTGCCTTCTATGAGTTTTTAGCTTAGTAATAGTGACCTTTAAATCTCCTTCATAAATTATTTGCATTTTATCCCATATCTCTTTAGTAGATTTACAATGTATTACCTTGGTGAACTCAAACAACATTGAGTTCACCATAAGTGATGGCATTCATTGCCTTAGGATTATTATCAAACAAATTTTTTTCAATAGCACTAGATGGAGGAGTAGTAGGAAAAACATAACCATCTAGAATAGATTACCATATATTAAACCCTAAGGACATAATGTTTGTCCTCATCCTTACACTCCAAAAATCATAATTGGATCCATTGAATATCCATGCTTGCTTAGTAGAGAAATCTCTTTGCATTTGATGACTAATCATATTGTACCTTAGATCACCTTCAATTTATTAAGCCTTTACCAAAGGACCTACTCTGATACCAATTGATAGAGGTAAAATCACTGAGAGTGGGGGTGAATTAGTGAACCCAGATATTTCAATTTCAATTCCAATCCTTTCAAACTATTAAAAAATCAACATATACCAACTTGATAAAGTAATATTAACAAGAAAGCTCATTCATTCAATTCATATACAAGATCAAACACAAAACACATATTTTCTATGGGAAACCCTCACAGGGAATAAAATCTACTCTCTAGCTTGAAACATCTGGACTACTCGTCTTATAAGAGATTACATATTAGAGACTAGTCGAGTCCTTTAGACCAAAATTTAGTGAAATACATATTATACACTGAGTACCTACCCCTAAAATGATCAAGTCATATTGAACACCTCTTGGTCAAAAACTTTTGACCCAAAATTTTGATCAAGTCCTCCTGACCAAAGTCCTTTAGTGAAACACCTATTTCACAAGGAACAACTACACTTAAAGAAGATCAAGTCCTTTAGACCCTCCTTTTAAATAAACACCTCCACCTTATAATTGATGTTTTCAACATTAGATGATAAATCTATTATTTTCTAACCCCTACACAAACTCTCTCTCTATTTAATATAGTCCTCTCACATAGGCATGCCACAATCTCTCTCCTTCACTCAAACTATCCTCATATACACACTCATGCCTCTTTACATATCCTCAAATTACAAGAGAATTATTATAACATCAAAAATATGACCTACAGGTCATAAACATATTTAGTAGATTATTCTAATTATCAACTCATCCAAAAATCATACTACCTATCTCTCTTCTTCTCTTTAATGAACACTCTTCTCACACAAGTCTAGAAACCATCTTATTTGGTTTTAATATTTATAGAGCCTTTATGATTATAAACATCTTGGTCAACCATTGGGCATGAATTATCCCTTAAGGCATATATCATATAAATACATATCTCAATACAATCTTCATAGGCTAGCCATAGCATCTATGGGTCACTCTTAAGCAACTACACCTTTCAATTAGGCCTTTATAGCTTTTATAGGTCTCACAGAGACCTATTCACCCATTTAACACCTCATTCAGAAAAAAAATAACACATAACCAATTTTAAATACATGGGTCCACTCCTTAGGTCCCCTTCAATATACTCAAATGATCACAGTCATCTCTACTCACTTTTGCATATGCTCAAACAACTCAAACACTAACCTGGTGTACATGAACATTATGAACAAACACAAAGTCAAATTCTTAAGCATTGTTCATATAAAATTTAGATAATTCAAACCTATAAATACCACATGGATCATTCTCATGGAGTCTAGAATAATCCCAAATACCAAAGTCATCATGAGACATCAAAATACCATCAAAATGAGCTCAAATATCCTTCTTAGGTTACTAGTAGAGAAAACATGTTAAAATAGTTAACTTTAAACCTTCATAAGTTTGAATATACACACCTTTAAACCTTTAAATATATATTTATAGATGTTTCTTTGAGTCCTATACAAATTCACTATTTATTCCATGAGAAAATTTTACCTAGATCAAATGTTATGGACTAAGTATATAGCACTAGTTTTTCCCTTTACAAAATTCAAATATTCAAATCCCAATAGTCATAGTTAAACCTTAAACACTCTAATATCATATCATGCCCTTGATGCTTAAATAAATCACAAACCATTAATATTATTATAAGGATATCAGTATTTAATGATGTTAAACTTGGAATAGGTTGACCACTTTGACTCGACTCATGCCATCGATCTCAATTGCATGATTAAATGTGAACCATTAGATCCTTATCCTTTACCTTTGTTCAATGTTAAACTTCAAATAATTATTAACATCTCAATAAATACACATTTTTAGATATATATTTTATGATTGCCTATTAATCATTGGATCTTCATTTGGTCTTGATCTTTATCTCTTGAAAAATCAACTAAGTATGGGAACTATTGTGATCTTCCTGGAAGGCCAACTTTAGACCTTAATAATGTTTGCTATGCTCAGATGCATGATCTAAAATTTGGACCATATGATCATCACATAGGAGAATAAAATAAAAATAAAAATATGATCCTAAAACCTTTGTATGTGAAATACATAATGCCATTAATCTGCTTACTCATATTTTTCTGTCATAGAGCCAACTATGCCAAGAATTACTTTGAAGGCCAACTTTACTCATGCATATCTTTTGATGTGATTCATTACATGATCTAAAGCATAACAAATATAAAATAGGAATAAAATTAGAAAAACCCATATGATTAACTTTTTATGAAACTTACACATGTGCATGACTACATCAAAATGCCTACTCAACTTTTCTTGCCACATGCAAATTTGGCTAAGTATGTGAAAACACTATCAAACTACTTGGGAGCCCAAATTTTTACTTTCATATATTTTATCACACTTAGTTTCATGATCTGATATTTAGTACATAATATCTCATTCCATAGGGTAATTTATTCATATATCAATTTACTCTTCAAACTTTCATATGTGTGAGATAGGATGTCACCAAACTATTAAAATTCCTAAAAGCCCAACTTTGTGCACACATATTTTTTTGTGCATCATCACATGACCTAAAATTTAGTGAATATAAATTAGGGACTAATGTGATCACAAAAACATGTCCAAATTCCATTTAATCATCCACATGTGGCAATTATGATGTTAGCAAACTGCCTACTTAGATTTTCTACCACTAGACCCAAAATGTCTAGATGAAAACAATGATCAACCAAATGAAGTTTAC
This sequence comes from Torreya grandis, assembly GCA_037957365.1. Classification (NCBI taxonomy): domain Eukaryota; kingdom Viridiplantae; phylum Streptophyta; class Pinopsida; order Cupressales; family Taxaceae; genus Torreya; species Torreya grandis. The sequence continues at coordinate 2,701,193 of JARHVA010001551.1, forward strand.
TCATGTAAACAAGCCCTCAAAGAATATTTAAATTATTATGGGACCTATTTTACATGATCACTACTTTATATTCATTCATAATCATCTATAACCAAGCCAACTTCAAGAATATTAGGATAAACACATTGCACACTTTGTCATTGTCACTTAGACTATCAAGACACTTCATCCACTAACCTGGACACCTCCATGACATCACCATGACATCATTGAAAAATTTATAACATATATTATATCCTTGATCTTAGCCTAAGTATTATTTTATTAATTACCTTAATATTAGAGCTTATTTATTATTTAATTCCAAGGTAGATTCTTATAATAACAATATAGTTTCTTAACTTCTTGTACCATTAAAAGATAGGAACCAATTTATTAAAAGTATTCAATAGTCTATTCCAACCATGGAGCATTTGATTTTCAATGACAATATGATTTATCTAGGAATATCCATATCCTTTTTAAAATTTATAATAAAGTATATTATAGCTAAATTAACTTCAACATATGCGTAAGATTTACTTAATATTATTGAAGTTTAATTTCAATGAATTATTTAAGAGCTACCCATACAGTCCAATACACTTAACAATGCTTAGTAATTTAAAAGTTAAATTATTGTCTTCTAGAATACCTTGTTTAAAATATGTATACATGTTTAATTTCTTAAGTAACTATCCCATCTCAATCATTATAAAACATTTTATCAAGTTATTACATTTATCACATAAGTATTATGTTGAATATAATCCATTCAATTTGATAATTATACTAAAAGGATTTTATAAAATGTATAGTTATATTATAATGTCCTTAATGAAGTATAAATAAATTTCATTGGTTAATCCATATTATATAAATGTTGGTATGGTATAAGGTGATTGGAAAAGTCTTTTAAAAATAACTTTCAACTACCAAAATTACTACATTACAGTGCTTATCACAAGTGAACCTATTCAAACAATAACATCAATTAGCTTTGACAAGCTTATGATTAACTATATATAAATCATTCAAATAAAATTAACATACTAAAATTATATTTCAATTTCCATATTCTCAATGTAATATATAATCATGTCATACTCATGCTAACTTTTACAACTAAGTTGTAATACAATTATTCGCACCTTCAAATAACCAATTATTACTAAATCACAATACCAATGATTTATAAGTACATCCAAATACATGAATACATTTATAGAACATGATTTTACATAAAACCAATATTATATATAAACTCAAAATTTTACAAATTTCTAAATAAAGTTATTAAACTATTTATTTTAAATAAGTGTCTAACTACCAGTACATGATAAAGACCACATATCTATGTTCTTCTATCCAAGTATCAATGAACCAATGTAATTTAATATTTAAATAGTAATACTAAATTACTAAAATAATAAACTATGATTATATCATGAAATAAACTTACATGATAGAATACGTCACTTTGAATTAAATACAACATTAATGAATAACATGAATTATTGTTAGGAGAATTACATAATAATTTTAATTCATCTACAACCAATTGTCACAACTCGAATTAAGACGAAATGAATAAAATCATTACATGTAATATAATGAATCTAAGTACACCTCACCAATCACAATGATCCCAATCATAGGTGGCCTTTAACTACCCAAAATGTCAGTTAGATACAAATCAGGGTAGCATATAAATGGTGGAGAAAAGAATATGAAATAAACTAAGCTTGAAAATATTTAAATGAATGATCAATACATAGAAAATGAAACATGTAAAGTATCCCACCAAGATCCATTAACTTGGTACCTAATTATGACTACAACTCACTTTTTGAGATTATTCCATCTATGGGACATATTATATTCAATAATATAATATGTCTCATTAATTTGTATGCCATAATTTATTTGGAAATAATCTTCATGTACTAACTTAATAGATATTTTTGAGTTAAAATTAAAATCATAAAAATAAGATAACATTTCCATCCATTAAAAATTAATAAATTAAAAACTTACATAAAGCTATAGGTCACATTTTTTGACAAAAATAAACTTTACCAAAAATATTAAAAACTTAAATATCAACTGTAATGATTAATGAAATCATAACACATAAAAATATTCAACTAATTAATGTTTCCAAATATAAGTCAATTTAATCATGAACTCATAATAATTTGTAATATCATTTCCAGAATTAAGCCATTAATTCCAACATGATTTCTATAAACCTGAGTCAGACTAATAATGACCCAATAATACAATAAAAGTCAAACATATCATACAAACAATATAAAAATAATAAAAAAATATTTTTCCACAAAACTCTATAATTATTTGAAAACCTCATGGAGACTCCATATATCATTACCCCCAATGTATGGCCTATGTTCAAAATACCCAGTAGGATAAATTTCCAAATTTTATTTAATAAACTTTATTGTATTTGAGTTAGGGTTATTGAGATATAAAACCAAATAAAATACCCATATAGTCGCTTAAACAAACCAATTGTATCCATTAAATCAATGGATTTAAAAATAATAACTTAATTTTAGTCATTTCAAATAATGGCTTAACAAGACAAAACAATAACCAAACCAAGGGTTTAGATCCATAAATAAAATACAAACAAACACAATCACTTAAATAACCCATAACCTCTTTTCATATAAAATGACTTTGTAGTGGTTCAAATCTAGTCCATAAAATAAAAAATATATGTAGTGCGTATACACCACACTCAACCAAAACAAAATAAATGTAATATCAAGCAAAATGAATTGTATTCATTCAACAAATCCATGACTAATCCATCCATGACTACAATGCATAACACATAAAAAACCAAAATATTTGACCCTAGTTAGTGTTTTACCCACAAATACCATAACATATCAGAATAATGCCAATGTTTTTAACTAAAACACTAACTTTCTTTGCCATTAAAACTCACATTCAAAATCAAATATAAAATTTTAAAAATATTACTTACTTGATTACTTGAAGTCCTCTTCTCTTCAAGTCTCACAAGTTATATACAAAACTAGCCCCAACAATCCCTTATGTAATGTATAAACCAATCAAAAATATATACCAGAATAAACCTCAGTCAACTCTACTAAAGACCCACATGGCCATCAACATAAATGCATCAAACTACAATTCAATCCCTAAAAAACCTCACATAAAAATTGTATCACATTCCCCTTGGCCACCATGCCAAAATTTTTGGTAGAGTTTCCCCAAGGCTTTGAGTTATTCCAAAGATTGAGTTCAAATGAACCAAAATAAAACCTAAAAACCCAAAAAAATATCTCAAACCCATTCACATTATAATTTAAGCTAATGCCATGACTCTAAAATAATTTGTCACTACCAAAACACACCAACTAATTACTAATGCCCCCAAGGTGGGTCAAATAACCTAAGCAAATGCCCTAAGACAAAATTGGCTATAATAAAGATGCCAATGCATAATTAAAACAAGGGTCCATTAAAATATTAACCTTAATATGCAAGCCTAAAACATAAAATAGATAAGATGTGTCTATAATTTCCTGCAACAATACCTTGGTTATTTTAAAACATTAAGTTAAATAACATCAATATAGCCGAGAAATGTAATAAGACATCAATAATTAAAATGACTGAGAATACATTATATTAATACATGACCAAATACATTATTGAAGTTGATACTCATGGAGTTATGAAGAACATAACAAACCATAATGATGAAAATGATGATATCAACAAGAGGATAATAGTCACAAACTAATTATGACACAATCAAAGAGACAATATCACAATCTATAACATCATGTAAAATGATGTTTTAACATATGTCAAAATTGAATAAACTGAACTAATAATGAAACTGATTATAAAATGATAACACACAATACTTAAATTAAATAAACACAATAAATAAATCATCAACATTGATGAGCTTAAAATTACAATATAATTTACTATTATGTTTATCCATGTTATTTCTCCATGTTTCCCAGCTGCTTAGGTCTAAACACAACCTAGCTCAAGTACCAATTCTTGTAGTAAACAAATAGACTTTCTGTAATATATGTACATCTAATTAAAATAAATTCAATAACAACATTTAAATTATATATGTAATTAAATAATGAATAAATACACATTAAACAATAATATCTAATACTTTAATAAAAATGTAATCCATAATTATCTTAGTAATTATAATAAAAATGTATCAATGCAGATCAAAAAACTATAACACCATAGTAAAGCAAATGAAATATGTCTCAAATAGTTCAAAGCTACTCTATATTAGCATAAATTAATTAAAAATAGGTCAATTAGGGTCATGACATCCTCTCCTACTTGGAAAAGAGCTATCTCAGTGATAAAAATAACCAAAGATAATGCTACCTAAAAATATTCTCATCTTTCCAGGTAACACTTATTTTAGGTAAAGGATCTCATTAAACCAACACTTGAGAAATTTCATGATTCCTTAATTTAATGTTGTGATGGTGTAGGATATTCACTAGATCTAATTTCATCTTTTCCTCTTCTAAAACCAGAAGATGCATCCCATCCAACACATGACATGAATCAAGAATATATTTTATCAATTAAGTAAAACACATTATGAATTTGAGACAGGTAAGGTGGAAGGGATAGCTGGTAGGAAACAAAATTAATTTTATCCAAAATTTCAAAGGGTCCTACAAACTAAGGGGCTATTTTGGAAGACTTTCTAAATTTAATTGAACTTTACTATGGTCTAACACGTAAAAAAAACCTTATCTCCCACTTGGAATTCATGTGGTGTCCTTTTCAAATCAACATAACAATTTTTACTATCAAAGGTATTCTTTAAATTATTCCTTATAATTTATATTCACCTATCATAATATTACAAAAGATTAGGACCAACAACCATCATATTTTTAAAAATCTCCCAACCAAGAGAAATTATACACTTGCATCCATACAAAGATTTGAAAGTAGCCATTTTAATCACTAGATGGTACATATTATTATAATCAAATTCAACCATGTGTAAATAATCTTCCCATTTACCTTTTTAATCCATAACATACATTATTAACATGTATTCTATGACTTGATTTAATTTTACATCTAACCATTCATTTATAGGTGATAAGATGAACTAAAATTCAACGTTATACCCAAATTGGTAGTCAAAGATTTCTAAAACCACAAAATAAAAAGTTTATCTTGATTTTTAATAATAATTCAGGAATGCCATGCTTTCATACTATTTCTTTCATAAATCATGAATCAAACACAAATGTATCATCAATCAAGTTTCTAGTAATGAAATGACCAACTTTTGTAAATTTATCTATTACAACTTAAATAATATCATGTTTGATTTTATATTTTGGTGAACCAGGTATGAAATCCAAAGGAATCATAACCCATTTACCTTTTGGTACATCATGAGGGTATAAAAATCTTCTTATATGGCAATGTTTAGCTTTCACATGCTAGCAATCCAAACATCTTGAAACAAAGTCAAGAACTTCATGTTTCATTCTAAGCCACTAATACAACCTTTTTAGTTCATAGGTCATCTTCATGAACCTTGGATGAGAAAAATGGGGAACTACATGAACATATTTCAATAAAATATAACTTCACTCATACACACAGGCTGTCACTAGGTTTATGCATTGGTTTACATACCCAATTAAGTGTATTTGTTCCTTTCCTATTTCCTATATCTTTACTCAGTTACTTTATCTAGTATAGTCTTTTGATTTTGATAATATATTAATTAAGGACTTATTTTTGTATGTTTCATTACATTTCATTACTTTGGATCATGTTTTACATATAAAAACCCAACATCACATACTTAGACTTAGCTACACGGGCTTCACTTACTAGGTAAGTCTTGGTACACTTATTTTTACATTATACTAGTCATTTCACTTTAATACATTTATAACATAAATGAGGGTAAATTTTAATCACCTAAAAGTGGTATTTGTATGCTAAGAGTCTTGCTTGAGACATCATATTCTTAGCCTATCCCTAGACCTATCCTAGATCCTTTATCACACTTTTCCAGCCATTATGTAGATGACAGACATCTATAGTCATCTCAAACACAAACAAAAAAAAATTCCCATATCCCAACCCATTGTGTCTAGTAGTCTACTAGCTAGACACTAGTGCCACATTAAGGACACTAAAGCCACATGGCACTAGTGTCCCCAACTTGTCACTAGTTTTGGCCTAAGTACATTTTATTAAATGCATAATCTATGGTTCACTATAAATACAAGGATATTATACATATATCCAATATATGGAAAATAAATTCAAAAATCCTATTCAAATAAGAAATAAGTTGAACAAAATCAAGGGAATTGATACCTATTCTACATTACTTTTGCATACTACCATATGCAACTACCCTAAGCCCATATTTCAAATATTTTCAATCTCAAGCACACTCAATTCATTTAAGACCACTATCATTATAGAATTCACTTGAACTTTCACCAAGCACTAGGTGGGAGAACTACATTGGGATTGATCCCTTCTCATAGTATTGGTATGTAGGCGACTCTCTTCATAGTGGGGTGTTGAGGATGTCCAACCTATCCTATTAAAAAACACACATTATCATCCCATGCCATAATTACAAAGAGGATAAGATTTTTCACACTAAATTAAATATTCCAAGGATAATATAGAGTTCCAAATTTCATGTACATAGGAACAAAACCCAAAAACACAGGTGAAGGTTCTCCTAAAAATAGGAAAAGTCCAACAAAGAGGAAATTAGCACCATTTTCAAGACACTAGAGTAACATGGTACTACTATCTAGGTGGTGCACTACTATCTAATGAATAATTATACCTAGGAACCCTATTAATGAGACTCATATCTGTCTATAACCTAGTTTTTAGAACCCATATCTTTTATGATGATCTTCTTCTAGATAAGTCTCTATTTTCACATATTATTTACTATTTTTAGAAAGTCAATATAAGTCAAATTCTATAGAAAAACAATATTAATTTATTTCATATTATTTTAATGATTCAAATAAATTAACCCTTTAATCTAACTTGAGATTTACATTATCCAAAACCCTAAAAGGTTAATTCAACTTGATAGAGTGCTTTTGATAAATGCCTTGGTATTTTTGGTATTTTTCTAGGTGAGGAATGAATGAGGGTTGATATTGCATTTATATCAATCATTATAGAGTAATAACTCATATTAAATCACTTAATATGATCATTAGGATAGTTTTATTTATAAATTAGATGACTTTAGGGTACTAGACACTTACATTGTGATAAGACAATAACATTGATGCTACTATCTAAATTGGGCATTAGTGTCTATGGAGTAAGAGAACATGTACAAGTTCATAACTAAATATGGAAGATAAGTTCATTTTAAATATTCTAGGAAAGATAAAATACTTGGATCATTAGTATAAGAATAGTTGGACTAATATATATAGGCCAAGGGGTACAAGGATAGGGAAAATGTGAGACTTTTGAAAATGGGAAAGGTAAAGAACTGGGAGGAAAAACTAAGGTATAAGTTTTCCAAGTGTAAAATACTAAGGTGATATATAATCACAAAACATCATCTACATTTTCCTCCCCCATTTAATTTAGTAATGAAATTTATAGTTTAAAGGAAAATAATACATATGAGGGTGTGTATTCACACATTGTCTTTGTGTATGCCCAACTTGAATGATTTGATAGTGATTGAGCTAAAACCAAGAAAATGTTATAGTATAAAATTATTACATATAATATAGATTGAAATTACTTGAAACAGATTGAAATTAAAAAAAAAAAATAGGAGCACACATGTGTGTCGATGTAACTACCTTGCCTATTGGCAAGTTATTTTGAAAAATGTGCATCATTTTAAGGATCTCAAATTGAGATAAGGATAAATATAGATAAATATTTAAAGTTCATATATCAAATGAGATAAATAGATATATTATAAGGCAAATGCCCCCAAATTTTGAGTAAAAGTGATTTACCACATGATAATTGAAATTATCTCAACCATGTAATCTAATGATACTTATAACTTGGTGAGGTTGGATGATCAAGTACAACCTAAAAACTTAGAAATATTGAGTTATTAACTCAATACATTCCAATTTTTTTTGGGGTATCATTGTAAAAAACATTTGTGATATGGTAATAGGCCATAAAATATTTTTAGAATCTCTAGAAACTATTCAAAGTGTGGAGAACATGAATCTATGACATGCCCCCACTAATATTCCCCCCTTTGAGGTGAGGGAAAGATAGGAGTTGGTAGCTACCTCACCTCAAAAGGATAAGATAATTATATAATCTATGAATGTAACCATGTAGAATATAAAAAAAACATGTTTAGGTAAATGTATCATTGAAGTGCATAGTGTATACATATTGTTTTTAAACTTTATCAATCACTGATGTTTTCTATCTTACATAAACCAACCAAGTCTTAATATCTCTAAGTGAACATCTTAAAAGGTGAACCAAGAAAGGGGTGGGTAGACCATTGGTGCTTCATAGGATTTTATTCCCTTACTACCACTTGTTACAAATCCAACCATATCCTAAAGACATTCCCCTAAGTTTGGCCTTCTCTTTTGCACCCTCCTCTAGTCATTTTTTGCCTATATTATCCCTTCCCTAGCCTAAAATCATTTTTTTATAGTTTATGATATGCTATCAGCCCCATTAACCCTATCCTCTAATTAAAGAAACTCATTTATGGTTTAGGTCATCCCATAGATGACCTAGAATAGGACCTAATTTGTTTTCATGAATAATGATATAATGTCGTTTGGGATGACTACATTGGCTAAACATTTAAAAAAGATTAGGGTTAGATTAATCTATATAAACACATTTATTTCACCATTATTAGAGAGAAAAATATTTAATTACTCATTTAAAATTATTTATAATATTATCTTTTACCATTTTACTTGAGGAGTCATGGATTAGGGTTTCTACTTGGAGAAGAATATTTCCTTGTGGGAAAGCCTTGGATGATTTGGCTTTTCTTAGTGATCCTTACAAACCATAACAATCTTTTGTGAATCTTGTTTGGCCAAGGGAGATATTGAGTCTCGATAGGTTCATCTTCAAGGTAAGTATCTCTAACTTTGATCCTCTCTTTAATAGATATAAGTAACATAAATAATGGCTTTTGAATATATTACTCTCTCCATGTATTAGGGTTTTAACTATACATAGCTTAAATAGGATTATCTTATGCATGTTTAATTTTCATGTTTATTACCCCCACTTTATGCCATAATATTTGGTGATCACTAGATTAGACTTTTAATTTACTTGTTATTAGTTTAGTGAATATGAAAATATAGGACCTAGTTAGGGTTATTGCATAGTTTTGCTTGGCTAGAAGATTTGGAACCCTCCCTAGTGATATTATTGTGGTAACAGATCCCTTAGCTAGGTCTAGTAGATCTATATTAGTCATGAACCCAAATATCTAATGTATCAATAATCATATGCATAAGTAGTATTTATCTTTTCCAAGATAGGATTGATTTATAGATCAATTGTATTTCCCTTTGCATAAATTATGGTGAACTTGATGTGAATGTAACCCTTGTAGGTTTTATTTCATGTCATCATTCTTATCATTTTAATATATTTTTTCATATTTTTAGTAATTTATCAAATAAATTAATATATTTTTATCTTTTTATGTGCATTTTTAACACACAATCACTTCAAAATGACTATGTTCCATATGTGTAGTGTCTTCATCAACTACAAGTTACTAGATCAAATAGTTTGAAATAATATTCTCCTTTAGTTCTAAATTAGAATACACAATCAAATATGTAAAATATATCTACTAATTATTTATACCAACATACTGGTTAACAAACACTATTAAATAGGTCAACTCTATTCCCTATTTCTTCTTCAGCATATAGGGTTTGCATAACTTGGTCGAATTAGTCAACCTAGTTTACAAAATTTTGAAAGTAGTAACTAAAGCATTAAAACATAAAATTTTCAATCTAAATCATATTCAATCCCACCAATGTTCCTTCCTTTCCTCTCTCTATCATTTTATTACTTCCTTTAATTGTATTTTTCACAAGTTAACAGTCTTTAAAACTACAAACCTATAGATAACTAGGTCAACCTGGCTAATTTAGTTCTATAGTCTCTTCTATTTGAGAGATATAGTTGAATTTTTCTGACTCTATTCTTAAATACCTTATTTTTTCATAATATTAGTGAACAATTCAAATATATTCTTTACTATTTGCATACAATGTCACTTGAACTGACTCTGTACTATTCCTAATCAAAGAATCAACAACTATTTTCTAGTCATTAATTTAGATTTCCTTTTCAAATTTTTACATACTTAGAGTAATTCACATAGTATAAACAAGTGGTTTTTAAAATTTCCTTTTTATTTACACTATTATACTCTTATTCACATACTACCAAATCACATAACACTTAAAACACATTTAAACACTTATCTTCTCAAGGCTTACCTACTTGGATTTCATCACCAAAGGAGAAGCCAACTTGGTTTTTTGGCTAGGTATAAATACATGGTTAATATTATATATTTTAAAATAACTTAACATATTTATCAATGAAATATTATGAAGTGAGGGGGTAAGCCCTAATACCAAGCTAGTACCATTGCCAATACAAATCCCTTTTAGCCCAAATGTCCTAAAACTAACTTTAGACTAATTTTTAGTTCTAAATTTCAACCAAATCTCCTATCAAATTAAAATAAAAAAAATTTAATAATAAAACTTAGGGTGACCAATTAGTTAGCATTTAATTTTTAGTTGTTTTCTTGTTCTTTAATTATTGTGTGTTGTATTGCAAAAACTTGCATTAGCTAGTGTTGGTGCAAGGATTTGTGTTGTGTGCCCCAATTAGATCTATCACATTGATCCAGTTATTTTTGTGTTTGATTTCATTCTTGATTCCAAATATATTGCAAAATTTTTCTCTTATTTAATAACACTATTGTATTGGTAGATACAATCCCTTATAGACTATGTTTTACCTTCTTTCCAATAGTACATAGTTGACCTACATTACTATGTCTTCTTATGTATCTATTCTATCCCTTATCTAGTAGTACAAAATATACCCATATGATTATGTAATCTCTTTAGCCTATGTTTTAGTAGTAATTTATTGACCTAATTGACCTATTATATGTTGGCTGACCCTATCCCTTGTTGGCTAACCCTATTTTTTTATTTGGATGACTTTATTCTCTGTCTAGATGACTCTATCCCTAATTCCCTTTCTTCTTTCCTATTTTTTTTCTCTCATTAAGAACCATGAAATCCATTATTATAATCTTTTTGGACAACGTGAATCCATTTATACACTATATGGGGTGTTCTTTTCTTCCTTTCTTTATGCCCTAAGAGAATTATCACTCTTGGCATACTTCTTCCCCTCCCTCATTTTTAGATTGTAACATGGTTCAAATCATGTCTCAAGATGAGGTAGGTGGATTATATCCTTTGTTTACCTATTTAGATAATTCCCATCCTCAAGCATCTCATCATAATGTGAGAGTGATTGACACAAGTCTATCAAACAACCCAATGACAATCCACCTCATGACAACCCTCCCCCTAATACCAATTTGGGGAGTCTTCCTAAAAATACCAATCCACCAATTGATATAACCAAAATTATTTCATAGATAGTGCAATAAATTAACATAATTCTAACATATAACACATCCCAAATGATGTAACTACATCGTCATTTGATCAATATGTCTAATCAACCTCTTATTTTTATCCCTCAAAATAACCAAAACTTTATTCTTTCACCTTGTAAAGATGCCATAGCGAATGTCAATCTAAAACCTATCATGAATAAAAATATGATTCAAACCATAAAAAATGATCCTTTATCACCTTTCATTATTTCCATTGATATTGGTAACATTTATCCAACTATTAATTATGATGGGACTAAAAAATTTTCATCTTTCCTCAAGGCATTTGGAAAAATTTATAAAGAGTGGACCCAAACTAATAATTTTTCCACAGCTAAAATTATGGTTAAACCCTTAAATGGAGATATATTGGAATGGTATAGCCAACCTCCCCAACATTCCATATGTCAACTAGAAGATTTAGTCAATCCTCTAGTTAAATAGTTTCAACATAATGATCTTCTCAAAAATTGGCTTAGCCATTTCATCAATACTAAGCAATATCCAACTAAATCAACTCATGATTTTATCAAGTGATGAAAATCTTTGGCCCATAAGGCTGACCATAAAATGACTGATGATAATCAATTTAAATTCTTTATTATAACTACCTTAACTCCCTCTTTAATATAAGGTTCAAAATTTTCCCCCTCAAATACTTAATGAAGCTCTTAACCAAGCCAAGCGTCAAGACTTTTTAATGAAATATTTTGAAACTAACACCAAATTATTCAAAGAATATTTTTAAACTTCTACCAATGCAATATTTGACAATACTCCTTTGACTAAGCCAAGAATTTCCATCACTGACAATCTCCCATCTTCTCATACGCCTTTAACTATGCAGTAAATGAAATAATTTTTAGTGCCCTTTAAATCATTTACTTATCCCAATAATCCTCATAAATGGTAAGACCCTAATAAATTTTGTTTGTTTCATGCCAACATTGGTCATTACCATGAAACTTGTAGAGGGATTACTAATTTTTTAATCTCCTATATGCTTGGTGATTCATTAAATCACAAAGCCATGATTCAAATCTATCATCAAGAGTACAACACCACTTCTCAAAAATGACAAGATCCAAAAGATTATTCTAATAACAAAAAATATTTTTATACATCTAATGCTCAATAATATAACAAGGATTTTTGTGTCATTGATGGAAACTTGATCATTATTACAATAATTATCAACATGTCAATGCAATTAAGGCCAATTATTACCAAAAACTAGATTATAAATATCCCATCACTAAACCTAAAAAACCATCTTTGGAATAAAAAATCTTCATATATTCTAAAACCACTCACCTAGCTTTGAAAACTAATGAGGAACCATCTCATTATTGTACACTATTAACCACTTCTATTCCTCCAAAATATATCTTACCTTCTAAACCTCATATTGGTTCTTTTAAATCAACACATTGGAAATTCATAGAGGAGCTCAACTCCATGCCTTGTAATATTACTCTTATGGAGTTAGTTTATACATCCCCTTATCATCACAAGTTCCTCATACAAAAATTTCAAGAAATTGAAGACCCGTCTTCTATATAATAAGAACCACCCTCTCATGAGCCTAAACCAACCACCATGCATACCATTGAATCCACTTATCCTTGTTCAAAACCTACCATAAATTTCTTGAAAAAGACATGATTAATGATGAGATCCTCTTTCACATTGATGATCCACCCCTATTAATTAAAATAAACACCAATACCACCCTCATTCATAAAGTATTAGTAGAAAAAGGGTCTAGTATTAATGTAACATATTTATGACTCATCAAAAAACTAGGCTATAATAAATATCATCTCAAGAAAACCTACCTAGCCTATCATGGATTTGACAAAACTAACCAAAATCCACTTGCATGTATTTGGATCCCTCTTACAATCAGACTTAAGACTGTTTAAAATAAGATTATGATCCTTAATTTACCCTTATCTTACAACATACCCCTAGGATGACCATGGACTCATATAATGATGGATGTCACCTCTTTTAGTAGCCAATGTATCAAGTTAATTCATAATGATGAAAGGTATAAACATGAATCTGACTCAACCCTTAAAGTATTCAACTTCCCAATCCTAAAAATCAATATCATATTCCTACCATTCTAACAATCAATAGTGTTCACTTACCTAAATTTTTCAACATAAATTCAGATTTACATATCACTCTTGATAATTTAGATGGTGATGGACCTAATTACTTTCAACATACTTGTAACACTACTAAGCTACCTCCTTACAAATCAAAGTGGCTTCCTCCTTTTTTGCATCATGATTGCACCATTACTCTCATTTATGAGATCACTAATTTCCCCTTTCATGCAATGCTAAAGAATCCTCTTATATAAAATATGCCTTCACATGCATTAATTAAAGAGTGGTAAAAATATTCCAAAATATTTTAATCATGTCTTACCATAAATTTAGTGATCTATGTATTTCCCCTTCTGAAAATCCTCCTAAATCTCAAGCAATCATAATTTATCCAACCTATGATGATAATATATCATGGCCTAAGATCAATCATGAGACTTACATGTTCAAAATTATCATAAAAATTTAGATCAAATAAATTATTTCAATCATTATGTTCTTAATTTTTACACTATAATTGAGTTAGCACTTTAAGTTCATATACCTCCTTCCAATTCTCCACTCCTTGACACCCGCTGGGTGGTTGAACAAATCTCACCTTCCAAACCTCCAAAAATTCCTACATCTTCTATACCACCTACAAACCCAATAATTACATCTAATCCTTCCCCTATCAATGATGCTAATGACAAACTAATAAAATCTAATCAACCTTCTTCCCCTACTCCACCTACTATTGAGATTACATTAGATGCCAAGGCCACAAATGTATGGAAAATATACTATGAATATGATCACCATGGTAATAAAAGTATTAATCTCCAAGTAGATGTTGAGTATTATGGTCCTCTTCCAATATTGCCTAGTGATAAAGCCATCCTTGAATTATTTCATGCCCAAGGACCTCAACTACCTTGACAACATCACAAACATAGGAATTTATAGAAGAAAGCCCCTTGTTGCAATAAATTCATTTCTAGAATTGATCCTAAAGTAAATCATGTTTCCTCTTTACCTAATTCACCATATCATTTCCAAGATGGAAATGATATGATTATCGAGGAAACTACTTGAATCAAATATGGTACCCCATCATGCCCTCAACTAGTTAAAGTTTTTCATAAGCACACACCAGTTAAACATGATAATTTTAGCTTATTATTCAATAAATATTATGAAACTTTCACTTAATCCTATAAGGACATGCCCAATATTAACCCTAGTATCATGGTGCACAACATCATCACCTATCTTGATGTCAAACCTATGAAATAGAAGAAATAGAAATTTACACCAAAATTTTCTACTTGATGCCATAAAAAATAATTAAACTTCTCGATGCTAAGTTTGTCAAGCCTATGGATAATTTGGAATGGGTCTCAAACATTGTCCCTATTTACAAGAAAGTCACCATGGTCATTCACATTTGCATTGATTTCCTTAATATTATTCTTGCTTGTCCTAAGGATAACTTCCCTCTACCTTCTATATATTCCATCATTGATCCCACTACTAGTTATGAAATGTTATCCCTTACGGATGGTTTCTCAGGTTATAATCAAATTCACATTACTCCCAAAGACCAACATAAGACAACTATCACCATAGAATGGGGCACCTATTATTACCTATCAAAGGGTGATGACCCATATTTTTCATGATCTTATCCATAATATCATATAAACCTATGTGGATGACCTTATTTCCATGTCTTAGAGCCTCAAGACTCATCTCTCTAATATTTCTATCATTTTTTATCACCTCATTAAATATAAAGTTAGACTAAATCCCTAAAAATGTGTTTTTGATGTCATATTTGGTAAGTTATTAGGATTCTTAGTTTCTCTTCATGATATTTAAGTCGATCCTACCAAGATCAATGATATTGTTAACATGTTCATCCCTCATTCCATTCTATATATTCACACTTACCTTGGTAAACTTGGGTCAATTAGATGGTTTATCCCTAAAATTTCTTACCATATATATTCTATTAATTCTCTTCTCAATAAAGGTAATGCTATAGAATGGATGGATCCTTGTTAAAAATTAATTTACAATATGAAAGAATCTTTGCTTCACCCACGCACTCTTTGTCCACCTTCTAACAATCATCCATTAATCTTATATACCTCTTCCATGCCTATATCATTTGGGGCAATGCTTGCCCAAAATGATGATACTGAAAAGGAAAATGCCATATATTATATTAGTTGTGACCCTATTTAATATGAGAAATATTATACAAAATTAGAATGCAATTGCCTTGCCATATATTTTGCCATTGAAAATATCCAACATTATATGCTTTATTAAACTACTTACATTATTATTCATTCTAATTAACTACATCACTTCTTATCCAAATCCTTTCTTCTTGGAGATATAATTGGAAAGTGGATGGTCCTTCTCATGGAATTTGATCTCCAAATTATTACACAAAAAGTTATCAAAGGAAAAATCATTGCAGTTCAACTTGTCATAGCTCCTATATCAGTTATCACCCACCTTCAAGTTAGTCTTTTCAATGACAATATTCTCTTTATTGAAAGTCTTAATAGAGCCATATCTCTTAAATATTACTTCCATAAATTAACTATTTAGCTAAAATAAAATAATCTTGAATACTCCTTTATCTTCCTTGACACTACTAAACCAAAAGTAGTTATCGAAGAACTTCCTAAAATTGCTATCAATCTACATGAAGATAGTTGGACCCTTAATTTTTATAGTGGAAAATGATTTCAAGGTGTTGGGGCAGGTTGTATCCTCCTAGTACTCTTGGTAAAATTATCCCTTTGGCATTTCAACTTACATTTAATGTCACTAATAACATGGTAGGATATAAAGCCTTAATCTTAGGCATTAGAGTAGCCCTTGATTTAGACATCACATATCTGCATACTTTAGGTGACTCCTAACTCATTTACCACTAGATTAATGGTGATTATCAATACAAAAGCAAAAATCTCATTGGTTATCATAAAATAGCCACTACCCTTGCCAAAGACTTCACTTATTTTACCATCGAGCTTATCCCTTGCGATCAAAATTATATTACTAATTCACCTACTTCTTCAACATCTCTTTTTCATCCACACCAAGTTCTTACCAATTCCACTTTTTTAATCCAAATAAGAAAGTACCCATCTTCCATTCAACCAAAATATTGACTCATCTACCACATTGAGGCTATCACCATTTGACAATGCCCATGGTACAAAGACATTAATCAATTTATTAAACACCAAACCTATCCTCCAAACATTAATTCTCATAAAAAAATTAAATTCATAAACAAACCTTCAAGTATTTATTTTGATATAACATCATTTATTATCATAGTGATGAAGGTACCATACTCCATTGTGTTATGAATGAATAAGTTCCTCCTCTTCTTGAATAATCACATGGGGGAATTTGTGGTGGCCACTATAGCGGACATGCTATATCCAAAAAATGCTTACCTATGGGATACTTTTGACCCACTCTTAAAAAGGATGAAATTTAATTCACTAAAAAGTGTAGTCCTTTCCAAATTCATGATGATGTAATCCATTCACCTCTAGTCAAGATTCAAACCATGGAATTTCCCTAGCCATTCTCCATGTGGGGATTAGATTACATAGGCAAATTACCTAAATCTCAGGATGGGCATGTCTTTATTATCATAGCCACTAAGTAATTTACCAAATGGGTCAAGGCTATGCCCCTCATCAGTGTCACCAGTACCACCATTTACAAATTAATCCCTGATCAAATCATTTACCTCTTTGGCATTCCTTATACTCTCATTTCAAATAATAGTGGTAATTTTAAAAATAAAGACGTCAAATAGCTTTGTGCTAAATTTAAAATCAATCACAAATTTTCCATGCCTTATCATCCCTATGTAATGGAAAATTTGAGGCTGCCAACAAAATTATTAATAAAATTCTCCAAAATATAATCCATGAAACCTGCATGGAATGGCATCTTTATATATATCCTTCTCTTTCAACCTATTATACTAGTATATGCACTGTTATTGGGGTGAAACCATTTTCACTAGTATATGGTTTTGAATCAATCCTCCCATTAGAATTTAAGATGCCTTATCTCTTTATCTCTCTTCATGGTATCATACCTAATGAATAATCACATGAAACTCACCTTCATGCTCTTTATCTTTTTGATGAACACCATCTTTCTGCCCTACAACACAATCACCAATACAAGGCTCGTATTACCAAACAACATAACAAAAGAGTTAAATTTTGAAATTTTAATGTTGGTGATCTTATCCTTAAGCTAGACTATACTCATGCTAATGAAGAAAAATAAACCCAAAAATGGTGGGGCCCTTATTTAGTCAAAGACATTCTAGGTCCAAACACCTATTGCCTTCAAACTAATAAAGGCCATACTTTCAAAGAGCCCACCAATGCACTATTTTTAAAGTATTATGCCTAAATATTTCCCTTATCATTATTTTTATATGCTATCCTTATTAAAAAAAATTAATATACTTACATGGGTCTCACCCTCTGTAGCAGTTCTCTCTTTCTACATACCTTAATCCTTTTTGGTCCTTCGATTTACCTTTTATCATGAGTTACATTGTAAAATTGTAGATAGTACCAGATCTTCCTCATGATATCCTTTTATTCTCATTATTTTCTTACTTTTTAATAATTTTACACCCCTCTAGGTTTCCTTTTTATGAGTTGCAGTGTAAGACCATGGATAGGACCTAAACTTCCTCACAAATACCATTTTATTTTCACATGCTTTGTGCACCCTCATGGATTTTTATTTTATGAGTTGTAGTGTAAAACCATGGATAGGACTTGGACTTCCTCATAAAATCACCATCTTTAATTTAGTGTTCCTTTTTTAGAATGTGTTTACAATGGTCGCAAGTTTTTGATCCCTTGTTTTCAACTTTAGCTTTTACTTTTTTGTAGATAAAATTGACATAGAAATAAAGTGCTAGTATGTTTTCCTACACTTCCATTATTATTATGATAAATAATCACACTTTTAATGTCATTTTATCCCTTTTTCACACTTTGTCACTTTTTTTTGCAATTTAAAGTAATACAAATGATTTCATCTTTCATTCCTCTTGATTCATTTCCTTTCCCTCCACATTGGATAACCAAGGTCAAAGTCAAGATATAACTTTTATTTCACTTGAATTAGTGATACTCTTAGATACCATGCTCTCTAAGTTATCTTTTTTAGAAACCAAGTCAAAATTCTTCAAATGATAGTCATATTTATCACCCATGTATGGTTCTCTAAATTCATATGAAAGAGGAATAGAAAAAGCCATCAAAAATGTTAAAATCCAAATAATTTTAATCAAAAGGCAATGATATATAAAATTCAACATATTAAGTCAAAAATTCAAAATCACACCAAAATATGTGATTCATAACACATATCCTATCTTTAATCAAATCTCAAAATCCATAGTTGGCCTCATGATAGAGCTAAGGCCCATTGGGGTATGGTAGGCTAATACATTAGAATAGGATAATTCAACAAACTCTATGCTAGTACTTACTTGCTCACACAAGTAGCCAATCTTCATTGTAGATCGGTGAGTCTATAAGAGGTCTTGAGGAATGGGGAACATGTTGTAGGAAGGTAGTTCCATTTTACTTTTCATGAATATAGCATTAATGGGATTATCTACATACTTCATTTATTGACCTAATATTTGTGTGGCTAGGATAATTTCTTTATATTCCTTATGATCAAAAGTCCTATTTTTTTGACAAACTTAATTTGAGTGTCTTGACTTCAATAAAGAGTTATTATACCTTGGGTTTTTCTTAATTCTCCCCTCTACCCATTTCATTTCCCCCTTGATAGGCAAGTATGATTCTAAATCTATTTTCCATTATTCTATATTCCCTCTTCTTCACATCTTAAAAACATCCTAACACCACTTTATTTTAGTTTTAGCTATCTTTAGAACAAAATATTATGCTTGAATGACTATTATTTTATTTACACCATGGATTTACATTTCTAAATGTGACTTATTATCTTTTTACCATTTTCCCTTTTTTGTTCTCCCTTCTTTTATAGACACATGAGTCCATTTATACTTTTATATATTTTTTACATTGTTTAGTGAGGTTGGATTGTTACTTCTCACTCAAAAATGTTATTTTCCCTTTTCCAAACTTTTTTCATTGATGATTGAGTATGAATTATTACTGCTCTCTCATCAATGTTGTTTAACCATTTTTCTTGCCCATATTTTTTTAAGTAAGGATCATTATTGCTTTTACATTGATGTTTGATTACCATTTTTCACATGTATCCTTGGTTTGACTTGGTAAGTTTTCCTTTCTTAATTAAGGTTTACTTAGTTAAGTTTTTTTGTCTTTAGTAGCCTTGGATTTTTAGTTACCCAATTTTATCTAAATTTTGACTCGGTAATTTGGTATAACATATCACTTATCACCTCAAATTGACAAATTTCTAAGTACATCTCATCTACATAGCATCAGTTATCTTGGTTTTCCTATGTTTATTTATTTTTCCTCTTTAGTTTTGCATCTGTGGGTTTGTCAAAAGCAATCTCTACACTCTCCATGATAAAAAATACAAACATAATAGACAACCATCCAATGATAAAGGTAATTAAAGGTATGTATACATTTAATTTTTCAATTATTTTCCATTTTAGTCATTTGCTTCCAATTATTTTATACTTTAAATTATTTCAAATTTTTAGCTTCAACATTATGTGTTGCTATGTTATTTCTCAAATCACCATCCCTTTTTATAATTAAGTGAAATATGATGAGATTTGAGTGGGACATATGTATACACATAATATTTTAAAACTTTATCAATTATTAATGCTTTCTATCTTATAGTAACTTGTCCATTCTCAATCTCTGCAAGTTCACACCTTAAAGGGTGCATCAAGAAAAGGGTAGGTAGACCATTGGTACTTCAAAATATTATTTTTCTTTGATACTACTTGTTACTAATCCAACTATATCCTAAAATAATTACCCTAGGCTTGTCATCCTCTTTTACCCTCCTCTAGTCATTTTATACCTTCATTAGCCCTTCCCTAACCTAAAAATCATTTTTTATGGTTTTCGATACACTGTCAACCTCATCAACCCTATACTCTAATTAACAAAACTCATTTAGGGTCTAGGTTGGCATCTAGCCGACGTAGACTAGACCTTTTTTTTTTTTCAATAAAGATACAATGTTGATTGGGTTAAATCTATCAACTAAACTTTTAGAAAGGACTAGGGTTAAATTTAGCTATATAAACACATTCATTTATCCATTCTTAGAGAGACAACAAGAGTTAAACACTCATTTGCACTTCTTTAAAATTTTCTCTTATACCATTCTACTTGAGGAGTTATAGCTTAGGGTTTTTACTTGGAAAAAAATCTTATCTTGTGTAAAAGTATTGGATACTTTTTCCTTTCTTAGTGATCCTTATAAACCACAACAACCTCTTGTGAAAAACCCTTGGCCAAGGGAGAGATTAAGTCTTGAAATTTTTATATTCAAGGTAAGTATCTCTCATTGTTTTCTTCTCTTTAATAGATATAAGTAGCATAAGTAATAGATTTTTAATATATTTCTCTCTCCATGAATTAGGGATTTACCTATACATAACTTAAATAGGATTATCTTATGGATGTTTAATTATCATATTTATTACCTTGATTTTGTGCCACAAGCTTTGGTGAGCACTATATTAGACTTTTAATTTAATTTTTATTAGTTAGTAAATATAAAAACATAGTACTTATTTAGGGTTATTGCATAATTTTTCTTGATTGGAGGATATGGAACCTTCCCTAGTGATATTAATGTGATAAGAGATTCTTTGACTAGGTCTAGCAGATCCATCTTGGTCATGACCTCAAATATATAATGTATCAACAATCGGAAGTATAAGTAGGATTTATCTTATTTGAGCTAGGATTGATTTATAGATCAGTTGCATTTATTTTTACATATACATAGAACCAATATGATCACATGTAGGGCTAAGATGCTTGATAAATATCATGACAACAGCTAGGTAGTAATAGATAAGTTCAACAATAAAATAAGTACATACACACAAATACTCAAAATAAGTAAACATGCAATGGTCCAAGGAGATCATAAATAAGGGGCATGTTAAAATATTTCAAAATTGAAGGGACATGACTTACTAAAATGTACACAAAAGCAAGGATGACAAATGTCCATACAACAAATAATGACATATGCAAATATTAATGAAATCATACAAAGATCATATTCAAATGCTCAAAAAAGGAATATAAAACACTCAAACAGGTGAATAAAGTAAATCATAAGCAACCAACATAAACATGTCATATTATCCCATGAATCCAATATGTTAGGAAAAAATGTTTAGTGTATAACATACTAAGTACCCTGTGTAAGATATAATCATGGATAATAAGTATTACATCCTGATTTCATCTTATGATTTATAACCTTTAAATATATGGATTAATATGGTTATTATTTGATTATTATTTATTTTATTTGGGATTTATGACATACACTGTTATGGGATAGTAATACTATTGATTGGCATTTATGATGTGATAGTTATATTTTAATATTCTTTACATTATGGTTGTGTATTTATTAATTTTACATCATTGGTTGATATATATGATAAATCAGACTAAATACCTACTTATTTTGAGGTGGATGTAGGATTGATCTTACCCTCAAATTTGGATGAGGGAGAGCATCATCAGAGAGGATGGAATGAATGGGATGATTGGGGGATGATAGAGGAAGTTTCTAGTGAC
The DNA here is from genome assembly GCA_037957365.1 of Torreya grandis. NCBI lineage: Eukaryota > Viridiplantae > Streptophyta > Pinopsida > Cupressales > Taxaceae > Torreya > Torreya grandis. The sequence continues at coordinate 2,723,896 of JARHVA010001551.1, forward strand.
CCTACACACACATAGTATATTTAAAATGTTATATATGTAACATGTCTTATATTTTAGTATGTATTATGGAAATATTATTTGTGATTGTATTTTGTATGTAGATTTAGTTCTTGACATGCAAAAACTACATAAGATTTCTTTACTTATGATTATCTGTATTTTTGAGAATAAATCAAGAAAATAGATATTAAATTTTTTTTTTATGAATAAACTAGTATAATGTCTTTAAAAAACATCTTTAAATGTTTATCTCATTTATTTATTGATAATTAAGATATAAATATAAGTAAGACATACGTAAGTCTATATATACTAGTTATTGTAGATATGATTGTCTTGCAATTAGAAGTAATTATTGACTTACTATCTATTAGTTAAATAAATGATTTAATTGATTTCATAGAATTTGAATTATCCTAAAAATTTAACTTAGAGTTAAGTTGATCTAAACTTAATCTTGGTTAGACATGCATGAAATTCATTAAATACTAGAATTTGGGTATTATTATTTTATTGGTCAACTAAACTTATATTTAAGATAACATGGGAAATGTGGCATAATGATCTTTACTTCAAAAATTATATGATTTAATATTAATTAAGATAGTTGAGGATGAGTTGAATACAAGTGGAAGTAAAATAAATGTGCAAATTTGGATAGAAAAGAGCATTCAAAGAAGGGGTACAATAGAAGTAGAGGAGAGAAGTTTTATAAATTAAATCTTATGAGATTAAGAAGGGGATAAGAAAATAAGATGGGACATGAAGATAGAGGGAAAAAAGAGAGATGGGAAGAGAAGAGGTAGGCATAATTAATAGATATTTGGAGAAAGCTAGAAGGGAGGCAAACTCATATAAGGTCGGTTTTATATTTACTTTTTTGTGTGAGTTATTTTGAAAAGAATAAGATGGAACCCGAATAAAACCTAAAATGATTTTCATAGTGAATTATAGATCATACTTTTGATAGCATCTTATTAATTATATTAGAAAATAATGTATTAATAACATTATAGTTAAATATGTTAGGTAGCATGTTTAGTTATATATTATGGCCGTATTTTACTATTTTGGATTGCGTATCACTTCTTTTGGTTAGAATTTAACATTTTAGACCGATTTTAAATATATACAAGAAGTGTCCATAATAGTTGATTGCATCTTATTTATTTATGTTTGAATAAATACTTATTTAATATATGCAAGCTATACATTTATATTGTCTGAGTATATATTTGAGCAACATCTTACTTATTATGTCTGCATATTATATATTATCTACTGTCTAAATTGATAAATACTATCCATCATCTAAATCTAATATTCTTTCTAGCATCTAAATCTTATCTTCTTGCTAGTGTCTTACTTCTACAGGGTTTCACTTTGATTGTGAAATGAATTTATAAGTTTATAGAAGTGTGTTGTGTAATGATGGTAGATAATTTAGAATCATTAAGGTGTATTTAGTATATATTTAATTGAGTATGAGATATCCGTATACCTCTTTCAACTGCATATTCCTCTATAGACTATGCTATAATTACTAAATTGGACTACATTATAAATTATATTGGACTAAGTTTTATACACATTATTGGTTGCATTTTATACATTTTATGAGAACCATTTTTTATACATTATTGGTTACATTTTATACATTTTATGAGAAATGACTTATGAAGTATTTATGAATGCATATTTATCCATATATTTTAGTTGTCATTGAGCTACATTTTTATAACTAGTGATTATGTTATATAATTATATAGACAAAATTCTAAATATAGACGATGTCCATATTTAAGACCTAACTTTTGTCTTAAATATCAAATCTAAATTCAGGAGTTTATTTATAACTTATGATATTTGATCTAGAAAGTTATTATTTATTGAAAGGATGCATAATAATACTTGAGTTTTCTATTGTATTTTGTTTGACATTAAAAAGATAGAGATAACCAAAGATACATCATATACTCATTTGCTAGTGGAAAATCATATTTAATAGATATTCAAACAAATGTATTACATATGGGTAAATCGAGTATCAATATATACTCTTTTACAATGAGAAGTAAAATTGGGTGTGTTCAGATCTGTTGAATCATCTAGAATACACACAAATACATATTTGATTAATTGTTATGACAATTGAAAGTGTAAATATTTATATATAATAGTAAATAATTAGGATGTTAAATGAGCTTGATATAAATATTGATGTTGAAAGTGGATGCTGAGAAAACCCCCTAGGGTGCAAGGAATAGTCATAATGGAGGTGGAATAAAAGTCAAGATGGATTCTGAATAGGGGAAGGAGGAAATCAATTCTACAAGGCTGAAGAGGAAGATGCCTGTTACTAAATATATACAAGGAATTGGTAACCAAACCATATGTAGGGAAAAGAAAATTAAGTAAATGGTGACCAATAAACTTATTCTCTATTTGAAGTTCAAAGATTTGAACTAGTTGTCTACTGGTGTCTAGTTGTTTCTAGTCTTTTTACTAGTGTTTTGGCATCTATTTGGTTAAAGATAATGGTTTTAGCTAGTTTATAAGTTTTGTTTATTTTTTTTCTATTGATATTTCCTATTTATGTTTCAAGGTCTTTTGCATTGGGTATGCGACCCTCAACTCATATTTTAACCTTATCTAATAAAAAAATGAGCTTGATATTACACTATTAATACTAAACTAGATGTAATGTCATTGGATATTATAAAATGACATGTTTATATTGATTAAATATTTGAGTAAGGTTATTATTTTTTAATTGAATGAATATGGATTCATTACATACCATTAGAAGGATTAAATGTATGTATTTTGTATATTTCCATAAATAGCTTATTTATACTATTATTAAGAATATTTTAATAAAATCCATTATTTGATAATTAACTAGTATTTTACTTTGACATGCAAACAAATATAATCCATGTTTAAAAAATACCTAGATGGTATGATCTTGTATGGACTATGTTTTGTTATATATTGATATATATGTAATATTAGCATGTTTTAGATTCATTATGCATTTGAGAGATAAAATGTATGGTTATGATTATTCCATCCCTAGCATAGGAAAAATTTGAATGAATATTTTAAGTTTTATAATATGTTATATATGTATATATTAGATTCTGAATTGATGATGTTAATAGGTAGCAAGATGAACTTCACTAGTGTAGGTATCAGCACCAATGCTAGATGTAGATAATCTGATCAAATGGTGAGTTATGAAATTGATCGATCCAGATGATCTTATGTTTTTGAAAACTTTGACCAAAGTAATATTAGAAAAATATTGTCATTTCATATGTTTTATTTTCATGTTGTGCGATATCATGTTAGAAATGTATTTTCTTTATGATACAGATCATATATTAGAAATATTATAACATATGGGGTACTATCATGTCTCTCTAGATTCTTTCACTATTCTATCTACCTATCCATGAAGGGAGGGACATTACTTTATAGGGAATTATGTGAGGGATCGATGGTATATGGTTAGTTTAGAAAATCACTTAGATGAGGTTCTCCTTCCCCACTGTAGTACTTACCTGGAAACTACACTTGAGATTATCAATGATACGTGAATTAGTTTGACTCGGGCTTCAAAGATCTTGGTATCTATTTATTATATTAAGGTTGAATGCCTAAATAAAATATAATTATAATATATTAGTTATATGTAAATAGAATTTTTTGTATTATTAGACCAACTATAGTTGAGTCCTAATGTATTTACTTTCCTTGTAGTTGTAAATAGTTATATAGAATTCCATATTTGAATTTGGAATTGTGATTCTTCTAATTTATAGATTGGATAAGTTGTAAATTAATTTATCTAGAATGAATGTTAAGTAATTGGTCTTAAAAAAAATTATTGCATTATTCTAAGCACAACTTAGGCGTTGTAACATGTGGTATTAGAGCATAGGCTTGAATTCTAGTACTTAATGAGTCTTCTAACATTTTTGTATTATTCTATTTAGTGAGTAAGAAGAAAGATACAAACTAGAGCATTGGGTGATGGTACTTTGAATGTTAATGACAACAACCCTCCTAATGATTCTACTTGATTATCATCAAGTATTTAGTAAAGTTGGCTCAAATTATTATAGCCATAAAATATACTAGGGATTGAATCACATCCCTAAAATAAGTTCATGACCAAGGTGAGGAAGAACATTAGGAAGTACCTATTAAACACCCTGCTAAGTAGGAAAACTAGTAGGATGAAAGAGATTAAGAGTTATAAAGTTGTCTAGGGACATGAAAAAGGTGAGTTAACCTAATTTCAATGGAACTATTCTAGATAATGGAGTTGAAGCATGATTGACTAATATAGAGAAGTATTTTAACATTTGAAACTACTTTAATGTCACCAGAGTAATTTTGGGAGCTTACTAGTTGGTTAGTGAGACAACTACTTGGTGAGCCAATAAAAAGACCAAAATGAACCTTAACTCAACCACCACAAATTGAGATCAGTTTTTGATGTTTTTTAGGTCATGATTTCTACCACAAATTTATTTTGATCATAAGCTCAAAGATTTATAAAATATGTAAAAGGGATATTTATTGGTAAATGAGTACTATGAGTAGTACACCAAACTTCTAAAGTATGTACCTCAGTACCAAGTTGATGAGAGGTTCAAAATTAGGAAGTTTATCATGGGATTAAAACCTTAAATTGATGGTGAGGTAGATGTTTATGGACCTTCTACAATGGAGTAGATATTTGAGAAGGCAATGAAGTAAGAGCATACATTGAAGTCTCTTACACAAGTTAGGGAGAAGTTCAAGAAAAAGTTTGAAAGTTCTAAGCCAAATTTCAAGAAGAAGAACTAGAAGCAGAGGAGTGGAGACTCTAAAGGGTAGTCAAATAACTAGAATAATAAATTCAATAGTGGATCTAAAAATAAGAAACCAAGTAATGGCTTCAAAGGTGGTTTCAAGGGAAACCCATAGACTGATGAGAAAGGTCCACTTGGAGGCTATTTAAATTATAGAGGAAACCATTATGCTTGTGAATGCACTCAAAAAAGAAAAAGAATAAATGTCCTAATTCTTAGTAGGGTAATTTTTATCAGCATATTTATGCAACAATTAGTAATCAATAATTTAAATTTCAAGCATCACTCATAGAGCTATTAGGGATTTTATTTGATCATCCATTTTATATTTGAATAGGATAGGGGCTACTGAATGTTTTATAGCTCCTATAATGATTAAAATTTTTTCAATAAAATATGGATATATGGAAAATTCATGGTTAGTACAATATGGGAATGACTCAAAATTCATGGTTTATAAGTGCCTAGTTGAAGCAATGATTGGGTTGCCTAAATTTTAAACTATTATAGATATGTATGTAACACCATTAGGGTCATATGATGTGATCCTAGGAGTCAACTAGATTGATAAACATAATGCCAATGTTGATTTATTTTTAAAAAAGGTTAAATGTCTTGATGAATTTGGAAATCAGACACAAATTTAGGGTGAATGGAGAGAGTTATGGCTTAGGCAAATTTCTATAATGAAACTTAGGAAAGCTCAAGAAAAAGGGTGCCAAGTATTTATCATCAAGATAAATGAAATTTAGGAACCTAAGGAACCATATCTCAAAGATTATACATTTCTTAGAGATTTCCAAGATGTGTTTCTAGAAGAATTAGCAGGTTTACATCCCAAATATGAGTTCAATTTATCTATCGACATCATACCTAGATCAAAACCACAATCTAAGGCACCATATATAATGACAACCATTGAGTTGGTTGAATTAAAGGCTCAACTCTAGGAAATTTTATCAAAGGACTTAATTAGTCCTAATGTGTCACCATGGGGTAAACCAATTATTTTTGTGAAGAAGGATGGTACTCTTTGACTATGAATTGATTATAGAATGTTGAACAAGGCAACTATAAAAAACAACTATATATTACCTCATATAGAAGATATTTTCAATCAAATGAAAGGAACAATGGTCTTTTCCAAGATATATCTTAGAGTAAGATATCATCAATTGAGGATTTAGAATGAGGACATTATAAAAATAGCTTTTAAAACTCATTATGGGCATTATGATTTCATGATGTTATCATTTGGGTTGACTAATGCACCAAAAACATTCATGAATATCATGAATAGTGTGTTTAGAGATTATTTAGATCACTTTATCTTGGTCTTTATGGATGACATTATTATATATTCCATGAATGAGGAGGAGCACCTACAATGTATGGAACTAGTTCTGCAATGATTATGGAAGCACAAGTTGTATAACAAGTTATTCAAGTGTGTATTTTTCCAAGAGAGAGTAAAATATCTAGGGTATATTATTTTCTTAGATGGTATTTCTATAGATCTAGTAAAGATAAGAGCTATTATGGAGTTTCCAACATCAATAAATGTGCACAAGGTAAGGAGTTTTAATGGGTTAATAGGCTATTACAAGAAGTTTGTTCCAAACTTTTATAAGATAGCTAATTTAATTACTTCCTTCTAATAGAAAAACCAAAAGTTTATCTAGTCAGAGAAGTGTGATGTAGCTTTTTTAGGAATTAAAAATAAGACTTACGTCAGTACTAGTGTTCAGATTTCCTAATCCCAATGGTTAGTTTTTAGTGATTAAAGACGTGTCATGAGAGGGTCTAGGATGAATCCTTATGCAAGATGGTATAGTAGTGGGTTTTAAATCTAGGAAGCTAAAAAATCATGAGGTGAATTATGCCCCTAGTGATCTTGAACTTGCAACAATTGTTCATGCTTTGAAAATTTGGCAACATTATTTGTTGGAAAAACCATTTGAGCTCAAGACTGATAACTTTGGACTCAAATATATCTTCACCCAACCAAATTTGAATTCTTGTCAAAAATGTTGGTTAGAGTTTCTTGTTGACTATGACTTTGATATCAATTACATAAAAGGTAAATATAACATAGTCACTTATGATTTGAGTTGTAGAAGGTACATAACAATTATAGCTACTATCAAGAGTACTTTCAAAGATCATGTGGTTAAGTTCTCACTAAGAGATGAATACTATGATCAGATTAGAAAAGAATTTTTTGATAATGCTCAAAATCCTTGATATAAAGGATTTAGTTTTGAGAATGATGCTCTTCTACATTTCAATGGGAGGATGTATGTGCCTAATTGATAGAATTTGTAAATCACTTTGTTGAAAAAGTTACATAATGCCTTATATTTAGGACATCTACAATTAACCAAGCACATGGCAGAGCTTAAACCTATGTAATTTTGGAAGGGAATTAAGATTTATGTGGTAGATTTTGTGTCACATTGTTTAGAATGTTAGTGAGTGAAATATAAACATGTGAACCTAGCTAGATTACTATATTTGCATGATATACTTGAGTACAAGTGGCAAGTGATCAGTATGGACTTTTTCCAAAGTTTACCAATGTCAGAGTAGGCATGATATGATCTTTGTAGTTGTTGATAAAATAACCAAGGTGGCTCATTTCATAACAGACAATTTGATAGATGATCCACCAACCCTTATCAAGATGTTAGTAAAGGAAGTGTATAGGTTTCATGAATTCCTAGAGAATATCATTTTGGATCATGATCCAAAGATGACTTCAAAGTTTTATGTAACTCTAAACTCAACTTTGGGTATGCAGATAAATTTTAACACCACATATCACCTAGAGACTAATGGTTAAATTGAGCTAGTAAATTAGGTTTTAGAGGATCTTCTATGTATGTATTGTATAGATCAACAATAAAAATGGTAATATTATCTTTCATTGGTTGAATTTTCATACAATAACCCATACTAGTCATATTTGAAGATGATACCATTTGAGGCACTATACAAAAAGAGGTGCATGCCACTAATTAGTTGGCACAAGTTAGAGGACATGGTAGTCTTTGGGCCTAAGATGAATTCTAAAATTTAAGATAAAGTCAAGTTAATTAGGTAGAGGTTGGCTAAGGCCAATGATATACATAGAAGTTATGTTTATCTAAGGAGGATAAATAGGTAGTTTTCTATTGGTGATAAACTATTTTTATGGGTTAAACCATATAAGAACTTGATTAAATTTTTGAAGTTAACAAAATAGTCACCAAGATATGTGGGACCCTTTGAAGTGTTAGAAGTGTTCAATCCTATAGTATATAGTCTTGCATTTCCACTATCACTAGATCTATTACATAATATTTTCCACGTATCTTATCTTAAAAATTATATAGTTGATCCTTCACATGTTTTTTTTAGAATTCTTTATAAGTTTTGGATCCTAGGATGGTCATGGTAGAACCAATTAGAGTAATTGACACTTGTAAACTTCATTTTCATAATAGAGAAGTGTTATAGTGTAAGGTCTTGTGAGATAAATATTATAAAGATAGTGATACTTGGGAAGAATATGATGAGTTATACATGTTATTTCTGCATTTTTTTACATGATTTGATACTTGATACTATGTTTTTTTTTAATTTTATGATATTCAAAACTATTGTTTGAATAAGTGTCATCGGGATGATGACTAGTTTTATGGAGGGGGATGTTACATCTTAATTTCACCTTATGATTTATAACCTTAAAATCCATGGATTAATATGGTTATTAATTGATTATTATTAATTTTATTTAATCTTTATGACATATACTGTTATGGGACAATGATATTGTTGATTAGTATTCATGATGTGATAGTTGTACTTTCTTATTCTATACATTATAGATGTGTATTTGTTAGTTTTGTATCATTAGTTGATATATATGATGACTCAAACTAACTACCTATTTTTTGTGAGGTGGATGTAGGATTAATCCTCCCCTCAGACTAGATGAGGGAGAGCGTCATCAGATAAGATGGGACAATTGGGAGATGATAGAGGAAATTCTTAATGACCCTACACACACAGAGAGTAGATTTAAAATATTATAGATATAACATGTTTTAAATGTTAATATTTATTATGAAAATCTTGTTTGTGATTGTATTTTATATGTATATTTACTTCTTGACATGCATAATACTACATAAGATTTATTTACTTATAATTTTCTAGATTTTCAAGAATAAATCAAGAAAATAGATATTTAATTGCTATATATGAATAAACTAGTATAATATCTTTAAAAACATATTTTAATGTTTAACTCATTTATTTATTGATATTCAATATATGAATATAATTAAGACATTATATATATATATATATATATATATATATATATATATATATATATATATATATATATATATATAAGCTATTGTAGATATAATTATCTTGAAATTAGAAGAGATTATCAGCTTAATATCTATTAGTTAAATAAATAATTATCTTTATTTAATTATTTTCATGGAATTTAAAATATCCTAAAATTCTAAATTAGAGTTAAGTTGATCTAAACTTAGTCTTGGTTAAGCATGCATGAAATTCATTGAAAACTAAAATTTGAATATTATTATTTTATTATTCAACTAAACTTATGTTTAAGATAACTTGGTAAATGTGGTGTAATGATATTTACTATATAAATTATATGATTTAATATTAACTAAGATAGTTGAAGGTGAGTTGAATATAACTGGAAGTAAAATAGACATGCAAATTTGGATGAAAAAGAGCTTTCAAAGACGGGGCACGACAAAAGTAGAGGAGAGTAGTTTTATAAATTAAATCCTATGAGATTAAGGAGGGGATAGAAAATAGAAGATGGGAAATGAAGATATAGGGTGTAAACATCTAAAATTGGCCACCAATGACTTCATACATGATTTTAGACCAATTCTTACCAATCATTGACCACATATCCTAATAATGTTTATAAGTCTCAATTTTGGTTTCCTAACCATGAAAATAAATCAATTAGACCAACAAATCAATTAAATCATGTAAATGCATACATTGAATTAATTAAATACTTGGAAAATGTACAAAATCCTAAAAAATATTTAATAAAAAGCAAATCATAATTAAATCTTAATTGATTTAATCTATGAGAAATTAAAATAAATTATCAAAAAATAAAATTCAAATATTAATAAATATCCTAAAAATCATTTTAAAAGCTAATAATGATTTGTTCAAATGCAAAATATCTTAAGAGATACCTATTCATGATAAGTATGATATTCTAGACACCTTTGAACCCTATTAGGGTTAACTAAGTAAACCAAGGATAATATTTAACTCATTCCAAGTCATTTCAAAGCCTATAAAATCAAACCTATATCTCTTCATTATGATAGTTTAAATATAGTAAAGTTATTATGCAGGAATTTGATTCATGAATGCAAACATAGTGTTATAATGTCAAAATTATAAGTCAATCCAAGTCAAGTAAAATCCAACCATGATGCCAAGAGGAGATGGAGATAGCAAAGCCCCATTTATGAATAATTTTTAAGCACAATATAAGTAATCCAACAAAGAGATCCCTTAGAGCAATCAAGGAAGGTAAGGAAAGTTGTCATTTCTTTGTATTTTAGTTATGTTTTCAATTGGTTTATTCACTAAGCTCCCCTCATAATATAATATTAGAGATATTATATTTTTAGTGTTTTTATTTCATTTTTTTGGTAACTAACACTATATAAACCTCATCTCTTGATTTAAATTCCCTAATCATAAAAGGCACACTCAGTGGGACATGATGGCACACCCCACATATTTGACCAAAAATATCTATTAAAATAGATCATATTTTTAATACATTTATTATTTTTTCCTAAATTTTTGATAAGTTTTTCTTACTGGTTTCATATTAATCCTCTCAAATTTTTATTAAAATATGATTTTTAGTTTAGAAGTTATGACTCTTTTAGTGACTGTCACTTTTTGTTTTTTTTTTTTTATAAAAATGTATATTACAGAGCTAATAATTTTATTTTACTCAATTTTTTGACTTGATTTTAAAAAAAATGTACACCTTGGAGTTATTGAAAAACTCTAAGTTTTTTGTGATAAACTAATATATATTTTAAAAGTTATGATCAAAATACTAACTATAGGTTTTTATGTTTTGTGTGTTCAGCTTTATTTTATTTTTAGCCTTCTAACTTGTTTGAGGGTTTTGATATTTTGAGAATAATGTTTGTGTCTTATTGAGATAAGTAACATTTATGAATTATGTTTTTTTTGCCTTCAGGTTCACAAACAACTGATCTCAGTCCTTATCGATTGGTATTAATTATTTTTTAAAACTTGTTTTGCTCAAAACTAAAAGTGCTTCAAAGCAAGGGGTTATTATCTAATAATTTTAGGATGAAGGGTCAATTTGAACACCAAATTTCCATTCCTATATTAACTAAAAATTTCATTTTTGGATTTAAAATTATCTTTTTCAAATCAAACATTCCAATTTAGGCATTAAAAAGAACATGTTATCAATCTTTCTCACATCATCTTTTGGGTATCTAAAAAGAACATAGTTCATTTTTTATGCCTTAGATGTTTTTCAATGTTTTAAAAGTTTGAATTAATTTTAAGGGACCAAAATTCAAAACACATTTCATTTTAGTTCCTTAAAATGAACTTAATATCATGTAGTTTACATTCTCTTGAATATGTTCACTTTTATGCCATGTTTGTTTATTGTTTGTTATTTTCACAAAAAGGATAGTGCATGTATGTTCTCCCCCATCCCATATATGGAATTTGAAAGATCAAAAGTGACTTTCCTTTAAATTTTAGTTCTTATTACAAGGAATATAAATAATTTTGCCTAAGCTCTCCCCAAAACTCACATAGTATTGGATGATCTAAAAGCAACCTTAAAGTATTTTTACTTGTCTTTTATTTTAATGCATCTTGGATTGTAAAGGGGATGTCATTATCTCTCAGAATTTATTTATGGAATTATTAACCTATGGATTTATCTCCCAGTAGTGTTTTAACCCCTATCCATGAGGGGGGAATACAAATTGGGATCACCCCATTGGGATGGTGGTTTGAACAGTTAAACCATCTCTGTTAGTGGTTGATTAAGCTCAAGATGTATGATCAATATGGACATCACACTACACTGAGCAAGTGATGGATGTAGTGGTTGTGAAAAGAACAAGATAATTTTGAAACAAGATGATTTAAATGGACTCAATTATGTGTTGTCTATCTTGTGTGAATACGTGAAAGTGTGTACACATGGGATCAATCTAAATAATTGAAAATAAACTAGTTTTAGTCAACCCCACTTTGCCACACCTTGATAGGATATAGGATGATTATAATTAGTTGTATTTTTGTCATATATTCTTTATTTATTAATTTTTTGACACTAAAAATTTCATGTTTGTTTAAACCATGTCAAAAACCAATTTTTTTATGTCACTTCTTTGTTTGAGGAGGTGTTGTGCTGGTCATTTTACACCACACTTGTGCCTTAAAATTTTTGATAAACTTTTTTGTGTGTGTGTCACTTGATTAAGATAGGTAATGTTATGATTCCCAAATCATTTCATGTTTTATTCCTTAGAAGTCTTTGAAACAAAAATATTATCACATCTTTTGAGAGTACTAACATTATTACGCTACCCAAATTATTTCAAAAGACTTGTCTTATCTTGTGTCTCAATTATCATTGTTTAAAATCATCATTTGAGCCTTGTTGGATCTTTTTTAGCACAATTATGTTGTTCAATTTTTTATAGCTTATTTGGTCATCAAAATACAAGTCTTAAACACTTGAGTTTTCACTTACATTTTATAAGTCTAGATCCAAACATTGATTGATTTCTATTTAGGCTTCACTTCACAGGGGATTATACATAGATCTTTCTCTTTTGGGTTATGTACCTTAGGTTAATTGATTACCCAAATTTGAAAACTTTTGTTTATTTATTCAGATACTATTCTCATCATTGTTTGTTCCTTTATTTTAGAGAGCATAACCTTTCTCTAGGTGCTTTTTTCCAACTGATCATGTTTATGTTTGATTTCATTTTTTGGGTTTATGTAAAATTTATTCCAAACTTATTAGATTCAATCAAATAATCAATCATTATTTGTTTAAAGTCTAGATTTTGATGTCATGTTTGGCCAAAGGTCCTAGCATAGCCTATTTGAGCTTATATTTTGACTCCATGTTTGGAAAAAATACCTAAAAAATCTTTTTCATTTCCTAATTTAGACCTTATTTGGAATACTTTGGCCTAGATTTTTGACATGCCAATTTTTACTCAGATGCTTGACCTTTTGTGTGTATGACTTTTGACATTAGACTATTTTATGCCAAGTCTTTATATAAACCTTTTTAGAGATACATCTCTACTTTCAAACCATTTTAGAAATATAGCTCCACCCTTCGACCAAGTTAGACCAAGTTTGAACCATTTTTCTTTCATACACTATTTTATAGAGTTTGTATAAATTTAAGTCTTTTTATTTTTAGAGCTTTTTTCATTGATTTAGATATGTATAGCTACACTTATGGTGGATTCATGTATAATCTAAGTTATGATAGAATGGATACACAAAATCTAACTAAAAACCCCTATAGAGATAAATTTTATAAGGAGTTTTATTATTCTCCCTAAAATACTCCATGTGGTGGAACACAGTCAAGAACTAGCTTAGGATACAACTCAAAACCCTGAGTAGGATGATATGGTTTATTAAGAGGACTTGGATACTTTGGCTTGTGTGAGCAACCAAGATCCATAATTATACACCATTTCTATAAAAATACCTCATCCTTTGGCTTGTGCAAATAATTAGGCTCCATATTACCGTAGCCTTATCCTTCTAAGACCTCATCCTTTGGCTTGTGTGATCAATCAAGCTCTATAATGCCAGACCATTACTATACTAGGACTTGATCCTTTAGCTCATGTGAGATAAAAATCTCCATTATGCCCTTTTGTTATCCATTCATTGGCTACCATTAACCCTCCTTTGGAATACATGAGATACCAATCTCTACAACATCCAAGGAATACCGTTATCTTTCCAATACCTCATCCTTTGGATTGTGCAAACAATGAAGATACACACCACCATATACATACCATTTAAGGACTCCATCCTTTGGTTTTTGAAATAAATAATGATCTACAATGCCCTAGGATTATCATTCTAGGACATTATCTTTGAGCTCATGTGAACAATCAAATTCTATAATGCCTTATCACTATCATCTTATGACTTCATCCTATGGCTTGTGCAAGAAATCATGCTCTATAATGCCCTATCATTATCCAACCACTATTAATCCTTCATATATTACCAACCATTCCCCACTTTAGATAATTTCAACCAATCCAATCTAAATCCTAACCAATCCAATCTAAATATTAACCAATCCAATTCAAATCTCAACCAATCCAATTGAAACCTTAACCAATCCAACTAGTATTACAACCAATCCAACCAATATCTAAACCAATACAATTAGTATTACAAACAATCCAAATATTATCTAAATCAATCTAATCCTAATCCCAACCAATCCAATCAGTACCCCAACTGAGCCAATAAATACCCTAATCAAGCTAATTAGTACCTCAACCAGTGTAATCATTCAATGACCAAACTATGTTCAAAACTAATATTTTACAATTGAATGTAAATCAAGGACAAAATAACCAACCTATCAAAGATTTTTTTTTAACCAACCATTTTTGGTAAGTTGACCTATGATAAATCACCTTTCAATTCTATGCCTATTATCAAGAAGTCTTACTCTGATGAACTAGTCTTTATTGAGGTGATTTTTAATGATTATAATTGACTTTGGGAAAATTATTATCTAGATCATATTCATATTTTTCAAGATCCTCCTATTGAAAAACTAGTTTTTGAAGAGTTGTATCTTGACCTTTATCCCACCATTGTGGAATTTGAGTTTGACAAGCCAATCTCTGTGGAGCTCACTCGGCCATCATAGGCTGTTACTTATCCAATACCAAGCATTCAACATAACATTATTATAGAATCATGCATACCAAATGAATAATCAAAATTAGATTAAAGTTTTATTCTTGAACTAACATTAGATATAACATAAAAATTAGAATCAACATTAGATTCAGAGTCCATTGAGTTAGAATCAAATTTAAAATTAGAATATGTTTGTGGCTATTAAAATATTGGTTATGCATGCCTTGTAGATCAATTTTAATACTTTTTTTATCCTTATACAATTTTTAAGGATGAATACTTTAGCTTTGAGATAATTTATCATAGTATCTTCTATGAGGCTTATGTAGCCTCTTCCCATTCTATTACCATTCCACATGCCATTACCACCAACAAACCTAGCCATGTTACTGAGATATCATCCCCCACAAGTTTCCATTGGTACCGATAGAATCACACATTATTAAATTAAATCCATGGAAACATTTAGCATCTTTTAGTGAAAACTGTTTAGAGGCATTAGAAAATAATCAAAAACAAAATTCAACATTCCTTAGTGAAACCTTCTTAGAGGTGCTATGGGGAAATAAAGACTACATTGGTATAAACCTCATCGAGGCACCAATATTTGAGCACAAAATTTTTTCACTGCTTGGTGAAGACATTATGAAAAATTAAATAAAAATAGCTTCCAATCTATAGCCTAATTATATGGTATCTACTCTCATGCCCAAATAATATAAAAATTTGGTGTACCTATCGAGAGAATATATAGAAGTCTTTGGCCCTACCACATCTGAAGTTATGTCAAATCTAGAATCAACAACACTATGTGTGCCTAAAAATATTGATCTTTATTTATTTCCCAACCATTATACATTCCATTATCAACCATCATTTGATTTTTCAATCAAACCTATCAACCAATATTTATCCCTATTTACCATCCATTTCCATACTTTTATTTATAGAGGATACAAAGTTACCTTGTCTTGGTTCTTGAAAGAAACTAAATTAGTGACCAATGAAGATCACAAAAACATCATTGGTATCCAAATCTACAACTATTTCTTGACATAAAAACTATTCAAATGAGGTATGGGATAGTAATTAGCATGATTGAGTATTCTATTTATATCATTTGTTAATCAAGATGTGTGTCTCCCCATCAATAAGAATAATAGAATCTAAAACCACATCTAGACAAAACACATCCAACCCAACAACCAATCATTAGACAAACACAAATGTGTACCATACCATTTCATTTATCATTCCTTTTACCATTATTACATACCTAACCAATTAGCTTACCACTTGGGGGCAACCCTCTCAACATTCTTCTTTATCATCCTATAATTCTACCATCTTATCACTATCCTATCATTTATCCAACCTACCATTATATTATATCAACCTAAGAATTTTTTGATCCAACCTATCCTAACCCATTTGACCTTAGTTCATCCATTGGTTTCATATTTTTGGCACTAAGAATTAAATTATTTTTAGCAGTTATTTCAAACATCCCAGATAGATGCAATATTTTGGAGTAGTAAGACAAATGTTTTGGTAGTTGAATCCTTCATTTTTTAATCCCCTATAATCAAGATTATTTATGTGACCCTAATTATATCCACCTATAGGTGAAAATCAATGTTCATCAGTCTTGTTACTACTTATAACTACCTATGGGTAAACTAGTATCATTGATCTGATCTATTTTATCCTAGTTATAACTACCTATGGGAAAATTAGGGAAACATTTGTTTATTTTGCCTTGACATACCAACTCGCCATTCCTATGATGTTGTATTGTGCCATCCTACCAATTTTGCCTATTTTTTTGAATTGGCTACTACACTAGTTAGATTCTTCCATTGAAAGGTGGAACTACTATGAACTAAGGCCATTTTAGGACTATGTGGATCACGTTTGATTCATGTTGAGGTCAGATTAGTCCTCCCTTGCCATCATTCTCTCACTATTTTACAAGAATTCATTCAAGTTTTCCATGATCTCTCTATTTTGATAGCTTGAAATATGTAGTATATCATGATTCCTAATCAGGTTGAGATGCTCAAAATTCTAAATACATTCATAAAATTTCAAAATAAAAAAACTTTTGTCTTGTCTAAGCCTAGTTAGTCATCCTTGAATATCCCTATAGGGGCATATATATTGTAGGATTCTTTCTTTTACTTTTATTTTTAGGCTTTTTATTTATTTATTTATTTATTTTTTGTTTGTTTGCTTACTTTTTTGCTTGCATATTTATTTTATTTCATCACTATTGCCTTGACTCAATTTATATATGTTCATTAGGTGATTCCTTGTGCATTATTTTTGAGTCAACATCATCATCATGGTTTTTATAATAGGTGCATTATTTTTGATTTTTTATTAAAACAAGATTCAATCCCTATGCATATTTCAACCAAGTCTTCATGGTATTTTATCATGATGCCTACCCTCATGAGCTACAACAAAAATTATCTCAAGAGATTGTATAAGCAATGGAGTTGTATAAGTTTCTCCTTAGTACCTTTAGAAATCCTTTCTACCCATCTTGATCAAATCAACACATTGACCATTATAGCTATATTAATTCTAATAAGGATGAGCATCTCCACATTAGTAGGTACAAATAAATCATTTATATTGATCAATATTATTATTCTATCCATCTCTTTCATCAATTTTCATCCTCGTATGTCTAGTTATTTTTGCATAGATTAAATGTAAGTGGGTGAAAATAAATCATTTATAAGTCTCAAGTTTGGATTCTTAAGTATGAAAATAAATAAATTTGGCCAAATAAATCAATTAAATCATGTAAATACATACATTGAATTAATTAAATACTTAGAAAATGTGTAAAATCCTAACAAATAGTTAATTAAATGTAAATCCTAATTAAAACTTAATTGAGTTAATCCATGAGCAATTAAAATCAATTATCAAAAAAAAGAAAATTCAAATATTAATAAATATCCTAAAGAACATATTAAAATCTAATCATGAGTTGTCCGAATGCAAAATATATTAAGAGACACCTATTCATGATAAGAATGAGATTTCGGATACTTTTAACCTTATTGGGGTTAACTTAGCAAACCAAGGATAATATTTAACTCATTCTAAGTCATTTCAAATCCTATAAAAGCAAGCCTAAAGCTCTTCATTATGAGAGGTTGAATAGAGAAAATTTATTATGAAAGAATTTGATTCATGAATGCAAATATAGTGTTATAATTCTAAAATTCTAGGCCAATCCAAGCCAATCCAAAGACAACTATGGTTCCAAGAGGAGATGGAGATATCCAAGCTCCATTAATGAAGACCTTTTGAGCATAATTAAAGCAAGACAATGAAGAGATATCTTGGAACAATCAAGGAAGGTAAGGAAAGTTATCATTTCTTTACATTTTAGTTGTGTTTTCAATTGGTTTGTTCACTACGCTCCCCTCATGATCTAGGCCTAGAGATGTTAGATTTCTAGTGTGTTGATTTCATTATTTTTGGAACTAAAATTATACTAACCTCCTCTCTTGAGTAAAATTCCTTGATCATAGAGGGAAATAGGAAAGAAGAGAAGAGAAAAGGTAGACATAATTAAGAAATAATTAGAGAAAGATATAAGGGAGGGAAACTCATACAAGGTTGGTTTTGTATTTACTTTTCTATGTGAGTTGTTTTGAAAATAACAAGCTAAAACCTAACTAAAAATTGAAATGATTTGCATAGTGAACTATAGATCATAATTTTGATAGCATCTTATAAATTATAATAAAAAAATGTTGTGTTAATAATGTCATAATTAAAATATGTTAGGTAGTGTCTAGTTTAGGTATATATTATGACTGCATTTTATTATTTTGGATTGCATATCACTTCTTTTGGTCAGTGTTTAACATTTTATTTGGAGTTTAAATATATACAGTCAGTGTTTAAAATAGTTGACTACATCTTATTTAATTATGTTTAAAAAAAGACTTATTTAATATATATGAGATGCATATTATATTATCTAAGTATATATTTGAGAAACATCTTACTTATTATGTCTACATAGTATATATTATCTAGCATCTAAATTGATATATACCAACCATTGTTTGAATCTAATATTCTTACTAGCATCTTACTTCCACAAGGTTTCACTTTAATTTTAAAATGAATTTACAAGTTTATAGAAGTGTGTTATATAATGATGATAGAGAATTTATAATCATTAAGCTGCATTTAGTATATTTTTAATCGAGTATGAGATATCTGTATATCTATTTTGACTATGTATTCCTCTCTAGACTGTGTTATAATTACTATATTGGATTGTGTAATAATTTATATTGGAATACATTTTATATACATTATTGGAAACATTTTATGAGTAGTATTTTATATACATTATTGGCTTCATTTTATACATTTTATGAGCAACATTTTATGAGTAGTGACTTATGAAGGATTTATGACCACGTATATATCTATATATTTGAGTTGTCATTGAGAAACATTGTATAACTAGTGATTAATTTATATAATTATACGTACATCATTCTAAATATAGACAACATCCAAATTTAAGAACTAAATTCTATCTTAAATATCAAATATGAAATCAGGAGTTTGTTTATAACTTATGATATTTGAGCCAAAAAAATATTATTTATTGAAAGGATGTGGAATAATACATGAATTGTATATTGTATTTTGATTGACATTAAAAATATATATATAATCAAAGATACACAATATATCCATTTACTAGTGGAAAACTATATAGAATATATATTTAGACAAATTAATTACACTTGGGTAAATCGAGTATCAATATACACTCCTTTACAGTGAGATGTAAAATTGGGTGCATGTGGGTGTGTTGAGTCATCTAAGATATATATATTAAATACATTTGATTAATTATTATGATAATTGAAAGTGTAAATATTGATATAGAATAGTAAATCATTAGGTTGTTGAATAAGCTTTATGTTACACTATTAATATTAAACTAGATGTAATGTCATTGGATATTATAAAATGAAATGTTTCTATTGATGAAGTATTTGAGTAAGGTTATTATTTTTTAATTGAATGAATATGGATACATTACATACCATTAGATGGATTAAATTTACATATTTTGTATATTTCAATAAATAGCTTGTTTATACTACTATTAGGAATATTCGTATAGAATCCATTGTTTGATAGTTAACCAGTATGTTACTTTGACATGCAAATAAATATAATCCATGTTTAAAGCATACATAGATGGTATGATATTATATGGACCGTGTTTTGTTATATATTGATATATATGTAATATTAGCACATTTTAAATTCATTATGCATTTGATGGATAAAATGTATGGCTATGATTATTCCATCCCTAGCATAAGAATGATATGAATGAATCTTTTAAGATTTATAATATGTTATATATGTGTAGAGGGAAAGTCTAACATATTAAGTAGGACTGTATCATGTATCTATATAGGTATGTGCACACTCAAGTAAAAGTGTGACATGTATGTGTCTATAAGAGTAAATGAGTATTCCATCCATAAATATGGGAGTAACACATGGATGCCAAGGAACCAATAGAACATGTAAGTGTTGGAAGTGTTTTTTGAATTTTTAATGATTTTTTATTTTTTTTAGTATTTTTTTTAATTTTTAAATAGGAAATATCATCCTATGAATCCATCCAATGGATGGTCATAGATATCTCCCCCACTATGAACCTTACGACATTAATTTGGATCTTTTATATTATTTTTAGCATGATTGGATCAGTTGAAAATGGTCATATAATGTGATATCATTTGAAATATGTATTAATGTGCCTTCATGAGGAAAGGAAATACCTTGCCAATTTGGAACAATTTTTGCTTCCATTTGGTATGCTAAAGAGTTCCTAGTGTAAATGCATATGCATACATGATAACAGGGTACATTTTAGTGGTTACTTTCCATTAATTAATGTGTATTTTTGTTTTAAAAATTAGTATTTATCTATTTTAGTGGGTGGTAAATAACTTGGATTCAATTAAATTATCTAGGTGTAAGTTCATTTTCTAGTTCACTAGTCTACTATTTATTATAAATTTTATACATATAAATATAGTTTGTCACTCTATCAAAAGTCAATATGAGCTTATTTTCCATTATATGTAAATAGACATCTACCCATATACTCATAATGAAAACTTTTAGTAGTAGGAAAGGGATGAAGGAAGTGTATATAGGTTTTCTGTATAGTCACATGCCTATCTAGATTATACACCCTATTATGATTAACATATACATTTGAATTCTCACCTAGACACCATCAGTTAAATTTTTCCAAACTTTTGTAACACATACTTAGAAATTCACCCAAAAAACCCAAGTTATTTTCTATATGGGCCACTTAAATTTACCTTGTGTGATAGGCATAACCCAAACCCATGTTTGAATTACTTTAGGAACACAAGCAATTGGTATTTTTATTTTGCCTATGGTGTATTTCCAACCTAATTTGTTTTATAAGTTTGTTATATTGAATCTCATTTATTGTAATTGTCTTATATTACAAATAGTTTTTACTTGTGTATGATCAATATGGTTATTCCAAAAATAAGCACCACCTATGTATAAGGTAATTATTAAATCTTGTTGGCATTGATGATTTTTGTGTTGTTAAATTTGATATTATTGCATAAGATGTGGACCTTGGATTGGCCACATGTTGAGTAAAACATTTGTGAGCTGGTCATATAGAGATTATGGATACCACATTTTTTTCATAATGTTCCTTAGGTAAGATATCTCCATCCTTTGTGTGAGGGATAAATTTTTTTGTAATTTGAGGGAGATATGTTATGTTTTTTTGAATGAATAATTATGAAGGAAGAATATCTATGCACATAATTATGTAAATGAGTAAATGATTCATATTTTTTATGCAATGTCCTTTCCTTTAATGGGGAAATAAGGTTTCTACTAAAGATATATTACAACTCCAAGTTTTAGGTTCTAAATGCTAGCTCATATGATGTGCTTTTGAATCAAATATTATAATATTTAAGGGACTCATCGTCACATTGCTTTAAATTATGAAAATATTCTAATTTAACTTTTGGCACATTATGGATATTGAAAGCCATGAATAATTCATAACTAATCATGTGGTCAAATGGGTCCTTGTGTCTCAAAAAGAGAGGTAAATATGGTAACTCAAAATATTTGGGATAAGGATATTAAAGTATACATTATGCAAGAGGTTGATTATTGAATGGGGTAACATGTGCATTATCATTACAGAAATCCATTTGCATTTGGAGTATAGAAACTTTATTTTTAAGGTCACCACTAGTGTTCATCATAGACATTAGATATTCTATGGGGATATAGGTGTTTTCCATAGGCATTTTCATTAGTTTCAACCCACCATGTATTTTGAATCTAGGCATATGAATATCATCAACCTTATGTATAATAAGTACAAGTTCATGATCACTAAATTTAGGATTTTTTTTAATAGTATGGGATCTTTGAACTTTGCTACATTTCGTATATAATTTGAATATCTTGTACCATTACAAGAATTTGTTTTATTTTCTTTTGGTAAGGGTATATAAATTTTAGCTTTATAAAAGTTTGGCAAGGACACCTTTTTTGATATGGAAATTATTTTCAATGAAGGTATGAAAAAACCATCACCCTTGAATAAATGGATATTATTTGGAAATGTAGGGATGTTGGGAGGTTTAATCAATTTTATTAAAGACATTTACCCCTTATTATTTGTTTGTACATCTGCCATAATATCTTTATGTAGTTGTCAAAAATTTTGAAAATCAAATGAAGGAACATATTGGTCATATGTACCTATTTTAACTATTTAGGGCTTAGACATGTAAATCCTAGGTTGTTAAAGGGGATGGGTACATAGGGTAAATTTATAAAAATATTGTAAATAGATATATCAAATTAATTTACCTAAGTTTTTTGCACAATGATAAAATTGAATTATCTAGAGAGAAA
This sequence comes from Torreya grandis, assembly GCA_037957365.1. Lineage (NCBI taxonomy): Eukaryota > Viridiplantae > Streptophyta > Pinopsida > Cupressales > Taxaceae > Torreya > Torreya grandis. Next base: position 2,746,791 of record JARHVA010001551.1, read on the forward strand.
TAGGAATTTTCAAATGTTAAGGATATAACAGGCTTGAAAATCAATCACGAATCTTTTTTTTTAGAACTAGGGTTGAAAACTACCTTCAGATAGCAGCACAGTTAAGAGGATAGTATCACATTATGCTATTGTCCAAGGTACAATACTACTGTCCTTCTATGGAAAATCTACCTAAGACTTCCAAAGATGTTCTAAGAGCCTTTTAGGGACATATACGTGATTTTTGAGCTTTTAATAATTTTTTTGTATCATTATTTTGATGAATATTTTCTAAAACCTAATGAAAACCTTCACACATGAAACAACAACAAGATCAAATGCAAAAGGGAAGATAAAAATTAGGTTATAGGATGTTATGATCATACGATATAGAAAACATATTGTCTTAACCATTGCCTAAATTAACCACAATGATAGGGGTCTCAAATCACATGTAGTTATCCCTTAGGGAACATTCATAATTAATGTGTATGATGCTATAATGACTTTTGTCTAGGCCCTTCTTTGATCAAGCATGTAAGTCTATGTGTGTTCTTGAGTAATATGCAATGTGTATAGATATACTATTGACTAATTTTATATAATTATGTGCCAAAATAATAAGTGTTATATGTAAAATTACTTATGAGTCTCTTTATATAGAAGGAACTTTGATTTGAATGTACGTCCCTTGTTCATTGGCTAACAAGACACAAAAAAGATAAAATCATAAGTGAACCCTAAATTAAGGGTTAGGAACTAAAACACATTGAAAAATTGATCATTGGACACTAGCTCTAAACTTGGACACTATCACATCCACTAGTGTCTAAAACTGTGTTAGTGCCTTGAGAACACAAAACTAGGTAAAGACTATGAAAAATAAGTCAGGGCCCCCTATTATTGGAATGTCATGAAATAATAACATTAGGGGTGTATAAAATAGAGAAAACAAGTCATAATAAATATTAAAATACCCAAAATGATGATAGGAATAAGACTCACATTCATCACTAAGACCTTCCTATGAAAGAGTGACCAAAAACATAGTACTTTTGGTTACTTGACCAAATTAGGGTGTGTACATTTGTACCCTTTTTATTCTAGTAATGCAATGAAATGGAAGTGCTAGAGTAAAATGAAAAATAAAATGTGTACCTTTACTTACTTGTGTGATCAATCCATGTAAAGGTTAGATATGCTCTAGGCCTAGCCCACTTATTGGCTAGGGAAGTGGATAATATTTAGAATGATATCTGTGAAGAGGAAATCCATAATGTGTATGCTCCGTATATTGAATCTAAATGATGAAATAAATTATGAAGAACAAAAACCTATTTTATCCCTACCCTGATATGTGAACTAAGTCATGAGGGGTATTTGTAAATGTGGAGAAATAAGCCTCACTTTACCTTACTCTAGTATGTGAACTAAATTTGAGAAGTATCTATAAATGTGGAGAAACAAGCCTTAGTTAAACCCATTATATTATGTGAACTAATTTTGAGAATTAATCTACTTGGAGGTTAATGTTGTCACTCTACCTTCATAATATGGGTCTGGTGGCAAGCTATGGATCAACTATTGCACTCAGTTATATGACCTAAATTGGTGAAATCATGGGGACTTATTGGTGACAATATGGGTGTAATATGATAATATACATGTATATAATGGTATAATTTTACATTCCATCTATATAACATGGTAGAATCCTATGAGATCAAGGGCATGCGCTCTATATCATGCCCCTAAACTTGATATTTGATTAATGTAACTATATGCCCTATGTATAAAATTGTATTTATATAAGGATGATGTACCATGTACGTTCCCTCATAGTAATAATATAAATCTAAAACTTTTTCAAAACCTTGTGTAAAATTTGAGAATGTGAACCAATATTTGACAAGATCATGAAACCCTATAAATCTAAGTCAACCTATGTGTCTAAACATACGAGAAAATCTATGTATTTGAATATCTAAGTCAATTTAAACCAATATGATTCAATTTAAACCAATATGATTCAATATGAACCAATATAAGTTAATCTGTGTCTGAACCAATCTATGTCAATCTCAACCAATCTGAGTTAATTTATGTGTTTAAACCAATTTATGTATCTAAATATTAGAGTCAATATAAATCACTGTATATCTAGGTATTTGAATCATTATATATATGGGTATCTAAATAATTATATATTTGGGTATCCGAATTGGGAAATATATGTATTTGAATCGATGTGAATAGTGTATGTATGCCCCCCTTTAATGAGAGAGATGATACTATGGTAAGGGTGTTGAATAAAAATTGATATTGGTAAGTAGGTTAGTGATAGTTAGCATTACTAATATAAGCATAAGATTGATTATTTTATATGTTTGTAATATATGTTTTTTGGAAATTGGGGCTAATATAGGCTTGTGGTTGATAGTGAGTTTTTCAATAAAGCATAGGTTTTATCACTTTGTGGAGTCAATTTTATTGGAATAGTAGTGTAACTAGAATGGTTCAGGGGATATATTGATCAAATCCCATGCAAATGAAATAGATGGAAAATTAGAGTTATGGTTTTTGAGATATCATGTTTGGAAGAATTTGGTATTAGTTGGCAAAATCTGCATGTAAGATCAACCTTAGTCAGGTGGCATTTTTAAAATATGGATTATATAGGGTTTCAAACCAAAAATGATGTTGGTAAGAATAATAGTGATAGTTAACATTACTAATATGAGCATAGGATTGATTATTTTGGATGTTTGTAATAGATTTTTTTTGGAAACTAGGGCCAATATAGGTTTGCAGTTGATAGTGAGTTTGTTAAGGAAGCATAGGTTTTATCACTTTATGGAGTCAATTTGATTGGAATATTAGTGTAAATAGAATGGTGTATGGGATATATTTATCAAGATCCATGCACAAGAAATTGATGTAAATTTAGAGTTATGATTCTTGAGATATTCTATTTGGAAGAATCTAGTATTAGTTGGTAAAATTTGCACACAAGGTCAACCTTATGTTGGTGGTATTTTTAAAATATGGCTTAAATAGGATGGTTAATTGGATTGAGAATTATTTTAATTGAGATAAATTATTTATTTGAGATTATAAACATGTCAAGGACATGAGGAATGAACATGACCTGCTAAGAGGTGGAAGCACTCACCCAAGCAAGGGAATAGGTCACCCTAGTAAGAAACTTATCATTTTCTTTAGTTTTGAAATATTTATTTCTTTTTTCATCATTTTTAGTGGAAATTTGGTAGTTTAGGGACCTATTTATGAGGATAGTTCTAGTGTCCCCAATATGGTGCTAGTGTCATGGGTTGCCACACTATTGTCTTAAGTATTATGCTACTGTCCAACACTATAATCCTAGGTACAATTCTAATGTCCAGTAGAAACAATTTCGATATTTTTGCTTCTAGTTTGTGTTTAATGACTGATAATACATGTTTATTTGTCATTTATAGGTGTTAATTCCAAATTTGGATGTATTTTATAGATAGATGCATGTATGAAGGAGTTATAGAGTGGTCAGATGATGAATACTTACATAGACTACCCCTAATAGATGACGAGAGGGTAGTGATCGATAGAGCTAGTTTCAGCCATGTGTCATCATTTAATTTGATTACCTAACACTCCTATATGATGATGATGTTATGAAAGAGGCATAACTATGATACTTGTACATTTTGGTTGCCTACTAGCAAGATCAATGTGACATTGGGGGATGTCTATTGGATACTAAGATTACACATTACTAGTCAACAAGTAATGTTATAAGAGTCCAATAGAGACATAACTATAGATCAAGCTATGAATTACTTTGTAGATATGCCTATGGGGACCCATCGAATAGGGAGTTGTAGTGATGTGTTGTTGTCTTAGATTGGTATGACTAATGTTCCATAGTTACATAAGTTTTTGGCAGTGTTATTGGTTTCCTTTGTTGCTATGGATGGGAGTGGGCTATTTATCTGATACATGATGCATGGTATAGTGTATGAGGAACACGTGACCACATACTCATGGGGTTACACTATGATATCCCACTTATATAGAGTTCTATACCATTTTACTCAATATTTTTGTACAATTAGCATTAGGTCTTTAACATTATTAAGATTATTACCATATTACAATAACTAGACCAGAAGGCTTTTCATGGATGGATTGGGCCCACCCATATACACTTGTAGAGAGATGGAATTTTATGGATTACATACACTCAAGTAATATGATGCAATGTCAATAAGTGTTGGATCGATTGATAACTAGAGACATTCTTTGAAGACCCTACAAGGATTTTAGTGGTGTCCTAAGGATGGTGTTTAACTAAGATGGGTTCAAATGGTCTACTGGTTTCATGAATGTTAGGTCAATATATTTGAGATATTTCATTATGAGCGAGTGAATATATAGTTTAGTGTTATCTAGGATGTACCACTTACACTGTGGGTATGGTTGAGGAGTTCTCAGGTACCAGTGAGGTTAGGTAGTAGGTTGAGAGCCATAGCTACTGATTTGGTTTTTATTTTGATGACAAAATGAGATTCAATGTTGGATATACCCAATGTAGATGATTTAGGAGTGACTGATACTTACATAATATGGTGGAGGTAACACAGATGGCCACTACTATTTCAAGGAGATGGGCCTATCATGTAGGATATATTAGAGTAGTTGAGTATATGTTTTAATTATGTATCTATATGTTTTATTCAGTTTAGTGTCTAACTTATCAATGAAATATATAATACATTTTGTTAGTATGTATAGGTTTAGGAGATGACAAGTACTTGGAAACCATTATTGAGGTTGAACTATGAGATATGACATGATATATCCCTAATGATGTCATAGACAATGGGCTAGTGGAGAGGGCCATAGTTGTTTTAGGTGTTCATGTACATTTTTTTGATCAAGAAACTATTACCTTTATGGAATATAGATGAGTAGTTACTGATATAAATAAGGCACATGATAATCTGTGAAGGTGAGTTATGACCCCATCCAATGTTATGGGTGCAGTAGGTAGTATTTTCATGGATGACTATATTCATATATAGTGATAACATACATAGATGATGGCCTAGGTGATAATACGATAGGATAGAGAGAGAAGATGTAGGTCTCAATTGAGATCTAGAGGGGATGAAAGGGCATATAGTTTTATTGTTAATGTATCTAAGAGTGAGAGTGAGGAGGGTGATTTTGGTGGCCAAACTCTAATTATTTAGTGATTATGTATTATTATATTAAAACTTGTTTCAAAACTCTCTCTCTCTCTCTCTCTCTCTCTCTCTCTCTCTCTCTCTCTCTCTCTCTCTCACACACACACACACACACACACACACACACACAATTTTTTGTTACATGGGTATTATGTTATTTGGCATGTTAATTTGTAACCTTTTTTACTTTAGTAAATGTTTTTCTTATGTTTTGATATAGAGAGGTATTTGTTCATATAGCGAATTGTAATTTATTACTAATATGTATATGGATGCTAGAGTAGATATGTATATCAGATTAGGAATGTTATGTGTGTGTGTGTGTGTGTGTGTGTGTGTGTGTGTGTGTGTGTGTGTGTGTGTGTGTGTGTGTGTGTGTGTGTGTGTGTGTGTAATTTTTTGTTACATGGGTATTATGTTATTTGGCATGTTAATTTGTAACCTTTTTTTACTTTAGTAAATGTTTTGCTTATGTTTTGATATAGAGATGTATTTGTTCATATAGGGAATTTTAATTTATTACTAATATGTATATGGATGCTAGAGTAGATATGTATATTAGATTAGGAATGTTATTTGTTATCTTATATAAGTGTCATAGTATATCTGAGTATGGATCATGTAACTATGATATGCACTATCTAAATCTGGATGGTATGGTAAATAAGTGACCATATTGCTCATGTTATGTAGGCATATAAGTAGACTCTAAAACTAATACTTCTCATGGTGCACTACTAGTAGTTATATGTGTATTGAAAATGTGCTCTAATCTTTATGATTGTTTCCAAATATTTTAATCAGTGGTCAAATTGAAAACCATGCTATGATCTATGTGATTATTTCCAAATATACTAATTGGTGGTCAAATCAAACTAAAACTATGATCTATTCTCTATGGTTGTTTTAAAATATCTTAATTGGTGGATGAATTAAAATTATGCTTTGATATTTGTGATTGTTGCCAAGTATATTAATTAGTGGTTAAACTAAAAATGTGATATGATATTTATGATTGTTTCCAAATATATTAATTGGTGTTCAAAATTAAATGAGTGGTGGGGTTGGTTTCCAATTTTTTACCATCCTTCTATAATTAGGTTGATATTTATGAATTATCTTCCATCTCTACTAAATTTTTGATGTATGATATCTCACATAATTAGGTGTTATAGAAACCACATGGCTCATATGATGAGTAACCAATGTTTCCTTAAGAAGAACATCCTAGGATAACTCACTCATATAAGAGTGTGATCTAGGAGAGTATGGAGAAGGATATCTCAATGCCCCTTGTGTGAATGATATAATGCCTCTATTAACACATTAGTTAATATGATCTCTAAGTGTATAATAATTATTGTCCAAATGTCCACTAATTCTATGATAGTTTAAATATAGTTTATTTCTTATCCTTTGGGAAAGATGTGCTAAATGATGCTAATTAGGAGGAATGGTGATCATTCCTCTATCTAGTAATGTAAATAATATATCATGAGGCCTATCTATGTCTAAAAAATATATGGCCTCATTATGGGTGTCTTATTCTCTATCCACTATAGGAGATTTTGTGTAAAGTAGATCTTTGCCTTTATTGAGTATCTTGTTTGGTTACTTCTATTCCACATTTACATTAATAATAGGTGGATTAGGTTCTTATACCATATTGGATGACCATGTTTGTGGGAGATCTAAATCCAAATCTACCTTTGAATCAATCTCAAATAGTCCCAACTTTTTATTTAATGCCATATTTGTGTTACATAGATGCCATAATGATTTATATGTTTCATATAGCAATTTATCATTTAGAGGGAAGATATAACATCTAAAAATTATGTATTATACCTCTAAATCTCTCAATTAATAGATCAAATATTTCATGCATGACTTGAATCATATAATGTAATCACTCATTATTTTTGAATTACCCTGGTGTAGTGAAGGAAACCTCTAATATGTGACTAAAGGTCCCTTATTCTGTATGTAGTGAATGAGAAAGACTTCTTCCTAACTCATCATATGTATGTAGTGAATCAATTTGGAATAAATGATGAAATCAATTTAATGCATGACCCTATAGAGTATGTGGAAATAGCTATAGGATAATCAAACTAATAGTGACATGTGCCATAGCTTTTATATAAGCTTTAATGTGCAAGTATGGGTCTCTATGTCAATTGAACTTTGTTAATATTGGAATTTGAAATTTCTTTGGTAAATTTGTATTGAAGATTATGCATGGGATAGGATTTCCATGAATATAATTGGAATTAACCCAAGAGTAGTATGCTTTACTTTTCAATGTGAGTTGGTGTACTTGTTTTAAGGAACCCATCACATGCATCAAGGATATTACCTCTTGTGAATGTATATTAACATCATAAAGGGGTTTATTTATTTTTTAATATTGTTATTTTTATCCATTAGTACACTCATCAGGGACTTTTGGTTTTTCTCACCATAACCTTTGGAAGGGTGATAGATTGGAATTGGTGAGAGCGGAATGGTTTATCACCCTCATGGAAGTTAGGATGGGAAATAGGTTCTACTATATTAATGAGGGTGGATGGAGATTAATTTGTATCTCTTATTTTGTTAATTTTCAAAGAATTGTCACATGATAATGGACTAGAAAATACATTATTAGCACGAGAATGTAAATTGTGTAAAGTATGAACACAAGTATAAGTTTGTTTATGTTCATCCAAAGGCATATTATCATTTGAACTAATGTTTGAAAAAGAATCAATTTGAACATGAGATATGGGTGATTAAGGAGAGAATTAGAAGGATTAGACTTAATGTCTTCTTCACCAAAATTGTAGTAATCATCGTTAATCGAAGGTTCATCAAAATTAGAGTTTAATTCAATTGTAGAGGTAAGAGTAGAATAATTATCATTTTCTTGCTCACTAAGAGAGAGTAGAATAATATTTTAACTTTTTACTACTATGTAATGCATCATCATGTGTAGGTGCAATGCAATGCATGTTTTCATTACATAGGAGTTTAATGGATGTATGATCATTATTTTTAATCTTGGAGTCAAGGTTAGAATAATTAGCAATCATGTTTTCATTTGGCACATTATGAAATGTAAAAGAAGAGTTAGAGATATCTAAATTATCAACATTTTTCAAAGAATCATTATGTTTAGCTTGAAATGTAAAAGAAGGTGATAAAATAATCTCATCCACTTTAGTTTGTTCATTGGTAAAAGGTGAAATATCATTTGTACGTGATTTTTCAAATTTAATTGATAAGGCCAAAGAAGATGCATTGATATTTTATATATTGCTTGAATCATGCAAAAATAGATTCTGTTTATTGCACTTAAAATATTTTAAATTGAATAATTAGCTATCAAAAGTGGTTGAAAAGCTAGGATCACATTGGAACAAAGCACTAATAACAAGAGGTTATTTTGGCTAAATATTTTTAGATTGATTTTGATAAGTAAAATAGAGAGAGGAAAGAGAAAAAGATGCATATAATCTATCCTCATCAACACTTTCATTGTAATGCTCATATTAATCATCATATAAATCATTAAAATAAAATCATCATCATCATTATAAATGAAATAATTATCATGTACTAATGTGTAATCTTGAAAAAAATCCGTTTGTTCTTATAATTATGATAAAAGTTTATAAATTCATCAACTGGGTGAGGGGTAAGAGGATTATTAGAAATCATTTTAAACTTGCCAAAAAAGAGAATATAAATAATGAACAACAAGCACACAACAGGTATAATGTAATATAACAAAGGTATATTTGTAAATATGATAAATATTCAGCCCAATGTATGGAAAAATCATAATTTTATTTGAAACCATAAGGTCTAATATTTGGATGTATAGGGACCTAGTATGTGGACTTAGGGTTTTTTAGGGTTTTGTAGACAAAATTTAAAGTGTATTAAATTAATGAAACCCTATTATAGGATTGTTTTGGATTAGTTGCATTGTATAAAAATTAGGAAAAAAAAAGAATTTTATAAACCCTAATTTATTACACAAAAATGGAGAAGATAAACCTAAGGATGGAATTAGGGTTTTAAATAATATTCAAAGTAATTTAGTTCATGACATGCTTTAATTAATTAGGAATTATATATGTAAATCTTAGGTCTTTAAAGGTGTTGTGTATAAAGGGTAAACTCAAAAAAAAATTATAAATAGATATATTGAAATAATTTACCCAAGATGTATGTAAAATGAGAAAATTGACTTATTTAGAGTGAAATAAGTGTTTTTAGATGTCAATAAGGCTAGAAAAGTCTTGGAGAGAAATTAGGAATAATTCATTCTAGAATTGGGGTTGAAAACTACCGTCAGATAGTAGCATAGTTAGGAAAATAGGAGTGTAGTATGCTAGTGTCAAAGGTACAATACTATTGTATTTCTATGGAAAATATACTTGACACTTATAGGGATGTTTGTATGGTTTAAAGGACATATGGGTGAGTTTTGAGCATCTAATCATTCATATATATCATTATTTTGTTGAATCTTTTCAAAAACCTAATGAATACCTACACATATGAAACAACGAGATTAAATGAAAAAGGTAAGAGAAAAAATTAGTTTTAGGATGTTAGGATCGTGTGATACAAAACACTTACTATCCTAACCATTAACTATATTAAACCCAATGATATGGGTCTCAGATCATATGTAGTTTTACCTTATGTAACATGTATAATCAACACACATGGTATGCTAGAATTAATTTTGATTAGGCCTCTCTTTAATCAAGCATGCAATATATGTGTGTTTTTGAGTAATATACAATGTGTTGAACTATACTATTGATTAATTTTATGTGATTATGTGCCAAAATAGTAAGTTATAGATTTAAAATGTCTTGTGAGGCTCTTTGTATAGATTGAACTTTTATTTTAATGTAATACCCTTGTTTTCTAGCCAAAAAGTTGGAAAAAAAATCATATGATAAGGATCAAGGAAGTGTTAGGACCCAAAAACATGCTAAAAAAGTGATCATTAGACACTATCACTAAACTTGGACACTAGCATATTGCACTGGTGTCTAAGATTGTGCTAGTATCTTGGGAACACAAAACTAGGTGAAGACTATGTAAAATTGGCCAGAGGGTGCTTGTGAATAGGATAGGATGACATAGGACCATTGGGGGTGTAACACATAGGAAAAGTCATAAGAAAGATTAGAATACCCAAAATGACCACACAAATAAGACTCACATTGCTCACTAAGACCTTCCATGAAAGAGTGATAAAAGACATAATACTTATAGTTGTTTGACTAAATGAGGGTGTTTACATTACCCACTATTTTGTTGAAATGTACATGTTTAGTTGGCTTGAATGGTTGCTGATTCAAGGATGTTTATGAAAATCCCAAACCTTGCCTATTTTTATCTCTATATTTAAGGGATATATGTGGGTTCTACCTTGCTCATGTTTACCCAATCCTTGGCCTTGGTATCCATAATTTTGAAAGTATAAAATGCCAAAGTCATATAATGGTGGTATATGAAGTATGGGTAAAGGATTTATATATTATTTAATATGGATGAAATCATCTCTTAAGTGGTGGGAGCATGGACTTAATTAGGCGGTTAATAGCTACCACCATTCAAGGCTTTATATTACATGATTTATCACTTGGAACAATATAAGAATAGTTAATTTTAATTCCTTATTTGAGGGATAATTGGGTGGTTTCATAATCATAGTCATCAAAACAATCTATATCATATATTATAAGAGATATAAAGTATATAAATATTAACACAAAGCAGGTAATAAGTATCCCAAAGGGTATGCTTAGGGTTTTGATGTTTAAATATTGGGTTCACCAAATGTTTAACCATAAAATGGTGTCTAAATTAGTGTTATCTAGATTGTATTAGAGGTGTATATATAAATTAAATGGCACAGGGGTGATAATTACATCCACAATAGGCCAATTAGATATTAAACTTAGATATAAACATACACTAAATTTATTGTGATGATATTGTCTAAATATGGAAAGTACAACTATGATAGATACAGAAATGACAAAAGAAGTGATGTAATTAGCTTGTTATTATTATAATGTAGTTATAGAAATAGAATATGTAGAAATCAAGTGGGAAGGAGATTTTGGAATAGTTGTCATATTCTATATTTGACACCTTTGGCTCTCTAGATAATAACATCATCTGGGATGGTCGTGTCAATACTATTATTTGGGTTTAAAACTATTTCCTTGTGCAAAATATCTGATTAAATAAGATGTGACCACTTAGATACTTATGGGTTCTAATTCTCCTTCATTATAGTGTATTCATATCTGGTTCATGGATAGTCTCTACTTTTAAAATAGAAAAACCTTAACTTTCCATCTTTAATGTGACCTTAGGGAAATATGGGTTAGTAGGCACATGGTGTCATGTTAACCCCATGACCTGTTATCAAAGGATTTTGATTAAATAGCCAATACTCTAAAGAGGGCCTCATACTAATGTAGGTATCCCCTACATATTAGCTTGTGTGTGAATTATCTAATGTATGTATATCAAGTACAATAGTGACCTAGATTGTAAATTAGAAAATCAAGTTATTGGGCTTTTCTTTTATTACTTTAGACCTATAGATAGGTTGTACCTATAGTTAGTATAGAAATAAGGAATATTTGTTCAATTTAATGCTTGATAGAGTAATTTTGATAAGTGCCTTGGTATCTTTAGTATTTTTATAGGTGAGGAATGAATGAGGGTTGATCTTGTATTTATATCAATCCCTTTGGAGTAATAACTTGCATTAAAACAATTAGTCCAACCATTAGGATACATTTCATTTACAAATTGGATTAATTTAGGGCACTGAAAGCTTACATGGAGACATGACAATGACATCGATACTACTATATGACCTGAACATTAGTGTATAAGGAGTAGGAGAATAGGTACAATTTAAAACTTGTAGAGATGGAAGATAAGTACATTTTAAGCATTGTAGGCAAGATAAAAGACCTGGGTCATCAATTTAAGACTATTCAAACTAAGAGGTATAGACCAAAGGGTATAGAGATAGAGAAAATGTGATACATAAGCAAAAAAGCTAAGTAAATAAGAAGAACAACCAAATTCTGAGTTTTTGAAGTGTATAATATTGAGGTGCTATATAATCACAAGATATTATCTACAAATTGTAGAATGAGGTTGCCAAGAGCATTTTAAGGAGGGGTGTAGATGGGGGTGGGTGAGTTTTGACTTTTCACTACCCACTAACCCTATTGAGGTCTATATTTCATTTTAAATATATATATTTTTTAAATTTTCATCATTTGTGCATTTTTAGTAGCTTGTATGTTGGCCATTTGACCCATTTATTTTAAGATGGCTTGGTTAAGATCAAGAGTATTTTGGTTTTAAGTAGCTACTTGAGTGGGCTATTGGGATGCACTAAAATATGAATTAAAATTTATATTAATGTGATAAATTTGGTTAACCTAACTAAAATAAATACCCATCATGTCAGTAACTATACTAGGCATGATGGATGAGGAAGGAAAGAGGGAAGTCATAAATTAATATTCCCCATGTCCTAAAAAAACATTATGAGTATGGAAGGAGGATATATCATTTGGGGTTCTATCATGATGTGATAAGTAACCATATGGTCCTTATCCCTATGATCACGATACTCTTGGATAAATATTTTAATGTTTTCTATGTTATTATATTCCACATTCTTTTTTAACTGCATAGTCTTAGAGTAACTGACCATGTCTAGTGTTTTAAGGATTTTTATATGGGGAATAACATTTGGATCTATTTAAATACATATTAAAATCATTGGTATCATGATCTCAAGATATAAAAATTATAAGGAATGAGATATGTATTATAAAACCTATCAAGATTAGTGAAATACATAGCATTAGGATTATTTTCATCAAATCATTAAAAACCCTAGTGGATTTAATCTTCATATTATTAAAATATATGTTGAATTTTTGAAGAGGAAAACACAACTTTATCAATTTTTCTAATGCAATTGGTTATACATGAATTCTAAAAAATACTATATCGGGATGAACAATACAATAGGAAATGGAACAAAGAAATATGAAGCTATATTAGGTTGGATGATATAATATCTTAGATAAATGAAATATATTAGGTTGTATAATATATTTGATACAAATAGATAATTATATTTTGTTTATTAATAAAGTATAAGAAAAATAAAAAATGTATTGGGTTGGCCGATACAATTATAAAAAAGAAATAAATTATGATACTATATCAAAAAATCCAATATAGTTGGGATAAAATATTCACTAAAATGTATGATTATAGTTAAGATAATGCTATGATAAAAAATTAAGAAAATGTAAAAATAATTCAATTAGAGGTGGGATAAGATTAATGTTGGGTTCACCAAAAATGTTTGCACAAGCTAGGATGGCCTATATATATCCTCTTTCTCTAATAGACTAGGAATTTAATGAGGTCATATTAATAGAGTAGGCATATAATTGGATTGTGGGTAGGGACCTATAATAACTATATACCTAAAAAGAGGGCAATCTACACTTAAATTTCAAGAGGAAAGGGTTCCAAAGCTTAAGCCTATGACATGGGGTATAATTCTCTTGAGGGTCTAATATATATAATTAATTTTAATAATGATTTTAAAGTGATGTATCAATGATATAATAAGGATAATACATGTAAGGAACTATAAAATATGTGTAACCTAATCCAAGATAGCTTCAAAGACTAAACTAATAAGAATGTAAGTGGTGCAGTTGTCAACCAATAGGTGGTCTATGCAACCTAAGGTGATAATGGAAATAATAAGAAAACCTATAACTATACGAACTTATTTTTTATAAGGAATATCATAAGGAAGGATATAAATAATATTCATAATAGAAGTAAAAAATAAATATCTAATCTATAAAGTAAATAAATGAAAAAAGTATTCATAAAGAGACTTATATTTTGATGGACCTGTTAGCCTCAATCTCTTAATTTGGTTAGAGTGTAAATTTTCAAGTGATTATAGGTTGAAGACCTAAAATGGAAATAATAAGACATATGTATCATTAGATTGATAATCCAAATACTAAGTGTACCTCCTTGATTTAAATTTTCCTATTGAACTTCAAAGACCATAAATAAGACTAGACCTCCAAGATAAGAATCTAACCTATAACTCATCCAAATACTAATCAAGAGCATCCATTCAAAGTAGATCAAATTATTGTGTTAATATATATTTTGGAATGAAATATGACTATTATATATACATTTATAATACCCTAAACCAACCCTAAATTTTAAGTTGATGGTATTAACTAGGAAAAAAATGGTTACAATATGTTAGCTGACATAATACTATATCGACCATGCCAAAAAATACAATTCATAGAATAAGGACTCAAAAATATATTTTTCAAGCCAATACATGACAAGGAAGACAAGTATGAAATGGATTGCATCATCTTGACTGATATTGTAGGATATAAGGAAGCTATAAAAATTGAATGGGAAGTAGTTAAAGAGGTAATATGAAAGGAAAATCAAATGATGACATGATGATAGTAATAAAGGTATGATATAATATAATGTAAAATTATTTATTAAATTTCAATGATAATATCCCACCCCATTCCTAGTTCCCCATATAAGGGGTCCACTCAAGGAGATTGATGCACTAAGAATCATATGCAAGATGAAGTATTAGTAAATTGATTAAGTGAAAAATATTAGGTGTATACACATAGTTTATAATATTATAATATTTCTATTTCACAAAACTTATAGCATGTGAATAAATATTCTAAAAACTTTTATTTATCCAACATCACATTTCATTTCATGAATCAATCAAAATAACTCCTTTTTTTTGAAGTATATTGGACCTATTTGTATCCATTATTACCATCATATTTATATATTTTATATGTTTTTTGAGCTAAGACATATTATTAATTTAAATTAAATAATAATAACTATTGTCTTTAGAGTACATAATTATTTGGCATGAGTTTCTAAAAATAAACCCCACTCAACTTTAATGATTGGAACTATAAAAATGTCTACATTTATTAACTTAAAAAAATAGATTTTAATGGAAAAAAATGAATAATTTATTTTAGGTACAATATTATCATATCCATTTGACTTATTAGTCTCACATGTACATGGTTTCTTGAATTAGGGATTGATTATACTTCTATTTAAATGCCTTTTTAATAATTCACCATTCACCCCACACAACTTGCATGCATTGGTCTCTATATGATGATGAACCACATAAGGCCTCAATAATTTGATATGGACTTACCTTAGGTGTTTTGTGTACCTTGAATCATATATAAACACTTTAGAACCTACAGACTTCTTACCTTTTATGTGTTTATCATGCCATACCTTCTATCAAATATTTTCCAATCCTTAGATCCGTATTTATAATAACCAGTCTGATCCAACTTTAGTAACTATACCAATAATTTATCTAGTGACTCATGGTCCTTCATATCCCTTATGTATGCAATGTAAATTGAATATATCTAAAAATCCATTAGTTTTTCTACTTTTATGACATATACTTATTGAAATTGAGTGTGTTTATTCAACTATTTGTATGTTTTTTTATACACCAAAAGATAGCTTAAAATTGGTCATCCCAATATTTATATCGTATGCCACATATCTTTGTGAGTATAGTACCTTTTTTTTAAAAAATGCCTATAATTTTATAATGGATGGTAATCTTTAATATTATGGTGCATGACCATAAAATATTATAAAAATGAGAATTGTCTCTTCAAGTAAATATCACTTGACTTATAATTATGTTTTCTTATAGAAACCTAGTTGTAGTTGCTACTATAAAATCATTGGTTGGTGTAGCCTTAGTTAATTTTTAGGGTAATATGCATTGTTATGATATAGCACACTAATCTAACTAGAATTTCAAATAAAATATTTTGGTCTTAATACTAAATTTTTTATGTATCACTAACACATCACTTTATTAAGGTCATTTATTGTAGACCTTTAAAAAGAATTATAAATCATAATATAGGTTGGAAATTTGATCAAGCCTAATTTTGGTGTCAAAAAATTATGTTTAGGATACCATGCAGGGAATTGACCAAAGTTTAGGGTCTAAATTATTAAATGAATACCTTCAAAAACATCAAATACAAGTTATAAAAGTTACCTTAAAAAATATTTTTTTGGTGTATTTTTGTGAACTTTGGGTCATGACAAAACCTATCAACTAATTAGAGGAACACTTTCTATATGAGTCTAAAATTATATATTAAGTCATTGATACTCTATGTTTATATTATTAATATCATACTAAAAATAGATATGGAGTTGTAATTCAAATTCTATTAAAATTGGAAGGAATTGTAAGAAGATAGAGAGTCTTGTAGCTTCTCATCTCATTGTATATATTTACACCATTTTTTAATATGAAAAACAATTAAAAAATTCCATTATATATCTTATAAAAAATCATTACCTTTTATTTGTAATAGCATGGGATAAGTAACATGCATCCTTTCTTAGGGATAAAATCTCACATCTCTTATCAAACATAATAGCTCACATCTCATTTAAGTTGTAGTAATACATAACTCTCACATCAATGAAGTAATAAATTTATTTTTAGTTTTATTTTTTCTCTCTATGTACATTTTATTTTCATTCATTAATGGATTATTTTCCTATAGTTTTAAAATCTTACTTTTTGGTACAATTTTTTAAATTAAATAAAATTTTCCTAGAACATGCTAAGTTTCTAAAATTTAGTGTGTTGTCCGCTATATATTTGATTTGATACTATTCACACACACCAATTAATTATGTGGGATGATTCATTAGATCCATGAAATCTATTTCCATCTTATCAAAATGTTCCTATGAGACTATTGAAATCAACAACATTTCATCCTAATTGTTGTGTTTTCCAACTCTTTGACACATGCCACATTTTTGCATGTATTTCTCGATGTTTTTGTATAATTTTGGACATAAATACTTGTCCAAAAATATTTTCATGATTTTTTCTCTCCTATGAAGTGTCCACCTGTGATACATTTGTGACACTCATGAAAAAATTATCTATGTTTATGGTCCATTACAAACCTAAACATTACTCAATATATTACCATTTTCTAAAACTCACCTCTAATTAATTGACATAGTTTAGATTGGAGTATAATCTTTTTTTATATATATTTTATAGTATGATGACTTGGGGATAAACTTGGTGTTAAATTTTTTTATATGTCCAACATGTCATCCAAAACTCAATGAAAACAATATAGTTTTGTATAAGGAATTTCATATTATATATAAAATGTAACCTCACTTGTTTTGATGTTTTAAAAATGGTTTGGTATTTTATTCATACTTCCTAACTTTACCAAAATTTAAATTTTATCAAACAACACTATCCATCAAAAAAAAAATCCCTTGAAACACATGCTTGTTAATAAAATAGTTCAATGCTTCATGATAAATGAATAAAAAATGGAGTAGAAAGAAGGTGTTTTTAAAATTATATAATACACAAACCATTACTAACACTTATTGCTATGTATTAGTATAATTTTTTTCAAAATTAAAAAATAATTACTTCAAAATTAGATAAGATGATGTATTTCCTCCCAAGTTGTGCATTTAATTCCTGAATAATTTTTCTATATGCATTAAGATGTACATGAAATGGTAATTTCAAATATGGAAACTATAATATTATAATATTATAAAAATTATTCTTGAGTGTCTCAATTGACGTATGTTGAGTGTCTATCAATGTAAACAAACCATATTTTATTAATAGTTCTTATAATATCCAAACAAAGTGCATATAGTTCTAGATAAAACTATTATAATACCAATAATGTCCTATAAAATTATGCACATATTTATAAGTTCAAAAGGATTATAATTGTAATATAAATATAATTTTGGAAAGATATATTAACATCCATTTTTTATAGATGATAACTCTAAGAAGATTTTAAACAAAACTACAAACATACATTTATTAATATTGAATGATATATGAATTTATATACATCTCTTAAACATAAATATTATATTTTAATGATGATCTCTCAAAATATTTTATGTCATCCAATTACCATCCAATCATCTAGGTATACCTAAAAAAAACTTTGGGATAAAATCATTATACACTTCTACCATAATGCGTGAAAAGATAGTTGACACATTTTTGAATTAAAATGGCATCACATTATAAGAAAACTAAACCATTATATAGTAAATTTTGTATTTACCTTATTCTCATCCATATTTTAAATTGAGTGATATCCTAAAAATGTTTATGTGAACACATAAATGTCACATATACTTATGCCCAAAAATTATTTTATAAATGGTGTTAAAAATGATGTTCAACACATGTTTCATTCGACACATGGTAATACATGAATACATTGATCCTTACATAATATTTTATGTTGAAAAACATTGGAATTACCCATTGAGATTATTTTAATAGATAAATAACTAGTATTTTTAGCATATTTATAATCCCATCCTTAACTTTTTACTAGATATTTGAGTTCATCATGTATGGTCTCTTCTTTACCCAATTGTACACCTTAATATAAATTAATTGTCATTTAAAAAAATATTAATATCACTATAATTTATTTATAATATGTCATTTAATTTTAAAAATAACTTAGTAATGCATAGAGATTCCATACTAATCCAATAATCAATTATGACTATTCTTGGTTCAACATCTATTCTAATATTCACTTTATTCTTACATAGAGGTTGATCATATTATTTATTCTCATTAATTTTAATATTATCTAATTTTATCTTTCTAGTAGTCATATCCAAATTCAAATGGTTTGCATCATTTTCAAACTCTTTTTCTCCCATTATCATATTAACTTCCTTCACCTAGTTTATTTTTTCCACTTGTGCATTCCCCCATTAATATGTGTGATTATTTAAAATACTTTATTTATTATATGTATGAAATGTGACATAAAATTTTATCATAACATTGTTAAACATAGTGATACCTTGATTCAAACCATATATAAAAATCACATTTCAAATGACTTTTGATTGTTTTTAATTACTTAAGTGCAGGTAAGTCTAGTTACCTCATACTCTTGGATTCATATTTTGAATTCATTATTTATGGTTTCCAATATTAATTATACACTCTTATATATAAATAAAAAAATTTAAATAGTATTTAATTATTCATAATCCTTATATGGTGATGTTTTATATATTGTTAATTTACACATCAATATCCACACTTTCTATATGCATGATCTAGGATTAGCCTACAATTATCCTAGCTCAATAGATTCAGAATTGAATAAGGTTAATAAAATAGAGCCTATTATACATAATATTTATGTGGTGAAACAATGGATCTAGAGACATATAAATAGGGGTGCCTATATCACTAGGACCAGGAGGAAAGTGTTCCAAATTTTAAGCCTATAGCACACAAAAAAAAATCCAAGTAGACATGTACAAAAATACATGATTAAAATTAAGAAATGTAAGTAATTATGTAATTAAAGTAAATAAAATTAAATTAAATGAGAAGGATTAAAATTATAAAAATGGTAAGGTGACATGGTTGAAAAGTGGGGGTATAGGAAACCTAACATAGAATATGGCAAGTCTAAGATATCCTATAACTACACCAACTTATTCAATGTAGAGAGAACATAGACAAAGATACATAGACATTCATTCACTAGGAAATAAATAATATATATCTACTAATAAAATAAGGAAATAATACAAATTTATAAATACTTACCATGGAGTGGACCCACCTAACATCAATATCCTCCTTGGCCAATGGTGTTTTGTAAGAGGTTTTTATGATTGTGGATACTTAAAATGGTGTGTATAAGATCTTATAATACTCCCAGTGACTCTTCATATTGAATCTCCAATACTTACATAAGACAAGATTCCTTCAAGACAATGTTCTAGACCAAACTCCTCTAATATGAATTAGGGAAGAAGTGTGAGTGAAAAAAAGTTATTGGAGTGTATATCATATGATTGGAATGAAATATGACTTTTATATATAGTGATCAAATACCCAAAAACAATCTTAAAGTATAAGTTGAGGATATTGGCCATATCAATATAGTTAATATATATTGGCTAAGATTGAATGGTGTTAGGTAGGTTTATATAATATATATTTTATAAAATGGGATCAAAACTACATCAAATTGGTCAATATAATACAAGAAGGTAAAATATGATAAACATATGGTATTGGCCTGACTGATGTTATAGGATATGAGGGAATTGACATAGATGAATGATATATTATGGAAGGAGATAGGTATGAATACAAATATGAGAAATATGAACCTAGTAATAATAATGATATAATTATGACATAGATAACATCTCTCTCAAAGCACCATAATCTTTCCCACACA
>JARHVA010001551.1:2772500-2927500 GCA_037957365.1 Torreya grandis
AGTTAAATTCATTGAACTCATTTGAACCTTGACTTCAAACCAGATTGAATTGAACTTGGGTCCTCTTCATTTGAAATGTTGGCTCTCCACTAGGACATTGAACTTTATGTCTCGAACCAAGTACATTGAACCAAGTCCATTGAACCAAAATTTGGTTCAACGGTTCAACGGTACAAAGTTTGATGAACTTCCATGAACTAAACCCACTTGAACTTAAGCCATTGAACCAAGTACATTGAACCAAAAATTTTGGTTCAATGATTCAACAGTACGATGATTCAACAGTATTGAAATGAGGCACTTAAACCAAGAGAAGAACCAGGCTGAAACAAAAAGGTTGTTGAACACTTGAACCAGGGCATGAATCAAACTCATGAACTTGAAGATGGATGAATTAAGTGTTGTTGAACCATGACATGAACCTGAGTGACCTGAAAGAGACTGGTATTTCATAGCAAGGAAGAAGTTGACCACAATTTTGCCCATGGGCAAAATTTGGTCAACAAATGGCGATTCATAGGGGAAGCATGCCTGCTATGCTTAGAACCAGTTACCTTAAAATCCATTGGGTGTGGAGTTAGGTGTAGCCATGAAAGAATTAACAATAGCCTAAAAGATTTAAGAATCAAACCTGAAGCTTTACCCCACACATAAAGGGAAACACACGAGGCTAAAAACACTACCTATGCAAATTGCACATAGGGAAAACAAGAAAGATAACTAAAAACAAACTATTATATATAGCTAACTAGGATAGTTCACCTCCCTCCTGGATTGAAAGGAAAATTTATTAAGTCCCCTTCCTGGTGAGAAGACTTATGGTGGCAGGCAAGTAGCTAAAGGAAAATGAGATTTGGTGACTTGCTCCTCTTTCCTGTCACCTGGTTTCGCTAGAATTTGAGTGGAGATTCAAACATGCTCCCAATGTATACATACTCTATTTGGTCTTGGAAGCTTGCCTCATGTTAGTTCTTCAAGCTAGTGTTTCCCATCAAGAAATTGATTGTTGTCGGCTCATCACCATAAGCTCCTTGATACGCACCCTTGACTGGCTTGCTCTCCTCTACCTCATGCTTGGGTTCCATGGTATGGCCATCTTCCTTGGTGATTTCAAAGAAGATATCTTTAGATTCACTAACCCCCTGAAGGGGTAAATCTAAAAAACTACAGCCTCTTTGTATGCTTGTTAGAACCCCAATGATACCTTCTCTGCTCTTATCCAGCTCATAACCTCCTTGAAGAATAGTGTAGCCTACCTCAATGGCTTCGAATGAATCATTTAAAATGTGAACAAGAGGCTATCCATGATCTTCCATGTCATCTAAGGTGATCTCCTCCTCATCCACACTCATGAAGTCTCCCTGATCAGTCATGAATTGAGCATACTCCTCTTCACTTGCTTCCCTCAAGACATGTTCCTCCTCAAGAAGGGGTGAAGTGGAAGGTTGAAAAATGAACTCATGTGGAAGAGGAGGTAGCCCTTGAACTAGAATCAAATGATTCTCCTCCTTCCAATTGGTCAACACCTCACCTATATCAGGCATGGTCTGATAGTTTTCTTGGGGATGTGTAGGTGGGGTGCTTTTTGGTGATGGCTCCTCTATAAGGTCTAAAATCTCCATCTCTCTCTCTCCTAGCAGTCTCATCTTAGCCTCTAATTCCTCAACTCACTTAGCCAAATAATCCTCATTTTGTACCTCTTAGGGCTCATGGGAAACACCATAGAGATGGGGAGTGCATGAAAATTGCCATGAAATACAAAGAGCCTCCTAAAGAAGGGTGGAGGGAACTTGAAAAGGACTAACCTAATCTTTTACCTCGTACTCTTGGATAATGTCTTTCACCCCCTTGCTATTCTGTGACTCGACCACTTGATTCTAGCTCAAAAAAATTGGACTAGGCATCTCCATTGGGGTTAATGAGGCCATAATGTGAGAGGGTAGTGAAGATTTAGATTCCACTTCCCTTGCTACCAAAATGGACTGATGAATTTGAAGGTTTGCCAATTTGATCTGTCTATCAAGATTAGCCTTAAACACAAGATTTGCCATTTCAAAACTCTCTTTAATGCGATTGGGGAAAGGACTTTGACAGGCTTGATTTGGCTTATAAGTAGGGGTTGTATATGATTGATATGATGCTTGGGGTAGTGAGTATGCAGGTTGATAGACTTGGTAAGGCTACCTCTCATAAATACTTAGCTTCTCCTCCAAAGATGCGATCAAACCACTCAAATTCAGTATCTCATTTGTAAGCCTGTGCCAATTAGGTCTTTTAATGGGAGTCCATTCCTTCTTAACCTAATTCAGTGCATTTCTCACTTAATGGATGACATGATCAGGAACTTCTTGGCCACATCCCCTTCTGGTGTCAATTTCTACCACATATTTTTTGTATCCTAGTAGTGCTCGCTTGAAGGTAGAAATGGGTTGATTGGTGGAGACTGGGTTGAGTGGGAGTAGTGACGTAATGAGAAGACTGGGCATAAGGGTGATATAACTCATGAAAGGGATGGGACTGGCCATATTGAAACTAATAAGTATCAACATAAGGTTGGTAAGGATCGTAGCCATGCTGGCCAAGGAAAATAGGGTCCATGGCTCTGAATGATGGGATTATACATACCAAAATGTTGTTTCTTGATGGTATGGTACCAAAACTGCTTAACCAATTGATTTAACTCAGAGTCACCATTGGTGTTTGATGTAGAAGCCTCTAAAGGCTGTTCAATTGAAGAACACACCAAAATTGTTCAATTCTTTGGATAAAACCTGTCCCAGTTGGTCCCATTGGGCATGCCAAAACTATTGACGCCAAGTGCTGGAACTTTATTGAGTGTCAAATTGGATGTCCCACTAGGCATGCCAAAATTGTTGATGCCAGGTGCTGGAACTTAAATTGAGTGTCAAATTAGATGTCCCATTGGGTGTGCCAAAATTGTTGATGCAAGAAAGTGCACTCAGTGGTAGGAAAACAAGTTCTTACCCTCTCCTCGCACATGGAAACTCCTCTCTCGCCTATGGGACAACGAAGCTAGAGAGGAGAGTCTCTAGATAAGGGCTAGCTCCCTTTGATGTATCATTTTTATTTCAGCAAGTGAAAAATATAGGTATGTATAGATAGATATAAAAGGGGGGGATGAAAATGGAGAAAGAGAGATGCAGGAAAAAAAAACCTACTCTAAAGAGGTGATACACCAAAATAAGATGACCTTCTCACATCCACTCTCAGAATTAAACAAATACATACATACTCTACACACTTGGTAGAAGGACCAAACTACAAGGAACTGGTAGGGAGGCTATAATGGAAAAAACATAACAAAGATTTACCAAGGTGCTATGGAATGCACACTGTACGCAACTTTGTCTGTTCTAGTCCTCTCAAATATAGCTCTTCTCCTTTAAGCTGCAGAAATGGTGCCTTATAGATAACAAGTCTGCTGGTGTTGAACCTGTGAGAGCATCAAGGAATAATGACTGAACACAGACAAACACTCAAGACACACTTTGAATATATCTATCCACATAGAGGTAAAAACTACATTTTATTTGATTCAGGTAGAAATTTTAGCAGGGTTGTGCCTGGCTAAAACTGTGAAAAGATTGGTACAAATGAACAAGTTCACAACATATATAGAAAAGCAACAAGGAGACTCATTAGCACTTTTTCCTTGCAAGTGGGCCTATCACGTCCCATTGGGAAGAAGAAAATAACTATTGCTGATGTCATCCTTCTGCTAGAACCATGCTTGTCGCTTGTCTTTTCTTTGTTTTGTCTCATTTGGCTCACTTGGCCCCTTGGGTGAACTTTCTGGTAGGTCACTGTGTTTTGAGCTCCTTCTAGTTAGCGCTCTCCTTTGTCTTTTAAAACAAATGGCTATCTTCCATTTGTAAACTTGACATCCACGTAGGACATCTTCAGGCCTACTGGCTTGAACCTTCTTTAACTTCTTCACGGCTTGCTTGATGTCTTAGCACCCAATCAGGCACTCCTCTACCTTGTTATTTTGACGAGTCCTTTGGAAAATTCCTCAGATAGTCCCTTTGAATGTTTCAAATGGCCCTTATTTTTTGTGGACTTGCTTAACTCGTCAGACTGCTCCACAGGCTTTGAATGTTTCCATGGACTATTTCCCCATAGAATTTTGTCCACAGATGTTTTCCCATGGACAAAAGTCTACAGAAATTTTGTCCACATCTTGCCTTTAAAATAAGCCATTCCCGAAGGAATTTGGGACCCAGTTAAATTCATTGAACTCATTTAAACCTTGATTTTGAACTAGACTAAATTTAACTTGGGTCCTCTTCATTTGAAATGCCATCTCTCCACTAGGATTTTGAACTTTATGTCTCGAACCAAGTACATTGAACCAAAATTTGGTTCAATAATTCAATTGTACGAAGGTTGATGAACTTACATGAACCGAACCCACTTGAACTTAAGCCATTGAACCAAGTATGTTGAACCAAGTCCATTAAACCAAAATTTTTAGTTTAATGGTTCAACAGTATGATGGTTCAACGGTATTGAAATGAGGCACTTGAACCGAGTGAAGAACCAGGCTAAAACAAAAAGGTCACTGAACACTTGAACCGGGGCATGAACCAAACTCGTGAACCTGAAAATGGATGAACTGAGTGCTGTTGAACCATGACATGAACCTGTGCGACCCAAAAGAGACTGGTATTTCATAGCAAGGAAGAAGTTGACCACAATTTTGCTCATGGGCAAAATTTGGTCAACAGACATGGAGATAAATTGTTATATCTTTACCGCAAAAGAATATGACAAATTTTAATTGAGGGAAAACACTATTCTTGACCATCACCTTATATTTATAGGAAGGAACCTAGATAAGGTTGGGATTCAAATAAATTTATGAAATTAAATGATGTGCATCTTTTAGGATGGCTTCATCTTATTTGAGGTGTTACAATGAAAATTTAAAACTAAAAATACTAGAGGCATAAGTAAAAGGACCCAAAAGGGTATACATAATGAAAATAAAATAAAAGAACCATATGTATGTATATATATATATGTATATATATGTGTATATATATACATATATGTATATACATATATATAGATATACATGTATATATATACATATATATACATATACACATACATATATATGTGTGTGTGTGTGTGTGTGTGTATGTATACATATACATATATGTATGTATATATATATATAAATATATATATATATATATATATATATATATATATATACATACATACATACATACATACATAGATATATGTGTGTGTGTGTGTGTGTGTGTGTGTGTGTGTGTGTGTGTGTGTGTGTGTGTGTGTGTGTGTGTGTGCGTATTGTGTACTTGTGTGAGAAGATAGGTGGCACTAAAATGTAGGAAGATATTATGATGTATTGATATAATGGGACCTCCTACTTTAGTATACTGGCCTACTAAAACCCAATGGACCTTAGATCTATCATGAGGCCAAATATGTATTTTTATATTATAATAATTCAAGATATGTGCTAAAAAATAATCACATCTTTTGATGTGATCTGAGTTTTAAGATTTAGTTACATTTTTACATTTTCTTCTGATATGGATTTTTTTTTAATCTTTACATTCTTCCTCCATATGGATTCATAAGATGAAAAAATGGTGATAAATATTAATATAATAATAAATCTTACACTTGGTGGCTATCTAAGAGGATATAAATACCATGGTGTTAAAAAATTCCTAGACTTGAACCTTAGAAAAGAGTGTGATCTCAAAATTAGCCTAGTTATATCTAAAAAGATGTGAAATATATGGAATGATGGAAATGATCATAAAACTATTGGGTTTCTCTAATAATGAAAAATTTGTAAGATAAATATGATACAATAACATGTATGTATGAATCATCATGATAATAAATGGTAAAATTTGAATGAAGACATGGAGATAAATTGTTATAGCTTTACCACAAAAGAATATGACAAATTTTAACTAAGGGAAAACACTATTCTTGACCATCACCTTATATTTATAGGAAGGAACCTAGATAAGGTTGGGATTCAAATAAATTTATTAAATTAAATGATGTGTGTCTTTTAGGATGGCTTCATCTTATTTGAGGTGTTACAATGAAAATTTAAAACTAAAAGTACCAGAGGCATAAGTAAAAGGACCCAAAAGGGTATGCGTAATGAAAATAAAATAAAAGAACCAAAAGAGAAAATAATGGTTGAATGAAAAAAGTATGTATTGTTATTTATAAATAATTATTTTTCCTATCTTAGGTATTAATATGTGACTAAATAACTGAAAATCGAAGAGGTGTACATAAATACAAAATACCTAAGGATAGAATATAGGAATTAGGAATAATGTGTAAGAGGGAAACCATAGGTGTGTAGATGTTAAGCTACATGAAATAAGTGAGGGATGAACCTTAAATAGATTATATAAGTAATACAAGAAATTAAAAATATGATAACCATATTATTAGGAAAATTAATTCTTCAAAAAATAATCCTTGGTTGGTTCTTTGAATATTTATCCTTCATTTGTTTGAAATCTATAAGTATTAAGTCTAAGGATGTATTTAACTAATTACGTCTATTAACTATCTATATAGCACCTGATAGAGATCATATTTATCAATTTTAACTCATACCTAGACTAACATGGGAATGATCTAAGGCCATGGGATGCCCATATATAGATCAAACCTCTATATTTTGATGAGGCTATCTCCTCTGGTTATATCACTATATTTTATTTACTAAACTATTGATTATTGGGATGAAAAGGGAAAGGAAGAAACTAAAAATGAACCCTACTTTACCTTTGGTGATGCACTTGAATAGTTGTTTATCCTCCAAAATCTTTGAAAGTAAGGCACACATATGGACCAAAAGGAAACTCTACAGACTAGTCCTAAACATTAGTGATTCAAAGGAAGGCTTAAAAGAAGATTTGTAGATTGAAGGTATGTGCATGAAGGTCACTAAAGACACTTCATACAAATAATTTTCACTGTAATTTATATTCTTATCTCTTCAATTGGCATGTTGAGGATGACATTACAATAGTAGGTGAGGAAAGGACCTGCAAAAGATGACAACTATCACACTTATATGAAAATACACAATCAATAATACACACTACCACCATAAATTGATTTGAAAACAAAACTCTTTATTGATTTTATAGTGCAAGTTACAATTTATGTATCTCTCCATATAATAGCTTCAAGGATAAAGAAAAAATGGCTCCAAGAGCCTACATATATAGCCAAAAAAGGAAAGACTCTAGACAATGTGGCATAGAGGAGGACAAGAATTAGTCTTGATATAGTTAACTCAAGAATAAAATCCTTTTACAATATTAAATCAAATTTTCAAATATCCTTTAAGTCTTCAAACTCATGCATGATCTTCAATTTTATTGTAAAAATGAAGGTTGTGATCCTTTATCAAGTTGGCAAACCCTTTCATTAAAAACTAAACCCATCCTTGATTTTTAACTCAAGATTGAAGCTAAGTTTGAATACCTTTTACTACTTAAAAAAAAGGAATATGCATGAGAGTAGTTACATAGTCAATTGAGAATGATTTGGTGCTTGATGACTGGTTAACTCTAATTTAGCCTTCCCATGCAAGATCTGGTACTTAATGACCATCTTGTGGTGAAGGAAATATAGAAACTATAGTAAAAATAGGCTTGAACTATATAATAAAATTGGGAAAACTTATAGACACAATAGACAAACTGACATAAACAATATGTGCACTTATCCACATAGAGGAAATAACCACAATAGACTAAAAGAGAAAAATAACTAATGAAAGCATGTGCACATATGTATTTAGAGTAATGAAACTATGAAAATGTAAAAAGGAGTGACTCCTAATATAAGTACTTGAGGAACATCCCATTCATAGGGATGGGAATTTTCTCTCTACTCAAATTGGATAATTACAAAGCATTGATTTCCTTAAAATCAGTGATAAGGATATCAAATTTGGAGTGCTTACTTGGATTTGCATGCTCTTCATCCCATTTGAGTACTATGTCTCCTTGTTGGAATGTATTTGATGAATCTCTTTTTTCAAAATATTTCTTGACTTGTTGCTCATTTGACCACATGTTATGCATGGCATCATTTCTTATCTCCTTCAATTCTCAACTCTATATGATAATGTAGAAGAAAAAACATAGTGGTAAAAAACATAATGTTAAAAACATATTTTGAAAGAAATGTAGTATGATAAAAACATCATGAGGATAAAACATAATGAGTAAAAATGTAGTGGTATTGGTAATGTCACAAAAATGTCTTGAATAGCATAATTGAGACATTTTAGTGATTATCACATTGTCTATTTGTTGTCTAGTTCATCTTTGTGATAATAGTTCACATTTCATGGTGGAAAATTAATGCACCAAATTTACAAGTAAAATAATAAAGGAAAATGTTATTTCATGAGTTTGGACCTTTAGTTGAAAGTTATGTCATCTTCTGTGTGAGCACATCCATTACTATGTTTTGTTCCTATGATGTTTTGTCCTCGATACATTTTTTCCTTGATACATTTTATATTTTATATTTTTTTCATGCTACATTTTTAACATCTACATTTTTTCCACTAATTTTAAGTAGGATTCTCAATTCTCTCATTTCATTCATCTTAACCTCCATTGTATCACTTTCTAAAAGACCTAGCTAGTATGCAAGCTCCAAATCTGGAAGCTCTAATAAGATAGGTAGCCTTTATTCTCTTTCATAAACTAAGAGATAATGTGAATGACCAATGGCATTCTTAGGGGTGATCCTATCAACTCATAAATTAGTATTCAACCTTGTATGCCAAGATCTTTGATTATCTTCTAGTGTTCTTTTGATGATCCAAATCAGGTTCTTATTATTCGAGCCAACTAGTCCATTACCTTATGGATAGTAATTTGATGAATATGTTAGATAAATACCTTGTTCAAGAGCCCATTTACGTACCATTGCACTATTGAATGCCAAATCACTATCTGATATTATAGTGGAAGGTACTCCAAAATAGGTAACTAGACTTTCATAAAACTCAAGTACAAAGTTCTCATTTGCCTCCTTCAAAGGCATTACTTCCACAAACTTAGTGAAATAATTTGTAGCTATCAAGACCCACTATTTATGAAGATTTAATGGAGGATGTATAATTCCGATGAATTCCAAACCTCGTTACATGAAAGGCTACTTAGCCTGAATAGGCCTCAGTGGCATAACAACTAGTCTCTATTTTCCTACAAACATTGCACACTTTTTACACTTCCTAACCCATGTATGTGAATCCCTAAATAAATTAGGCTAAAATTAACCAGATCTAATTTTTTTTAGTTTTGGCATTGGCTAAAAATGGCCTCCATATGGACTATCATTGTAGGGGGAATCCAAGAACAAACACACCTGTTTTGATTCCTCTTGTTAGGATCTTGCTCCTCAGAAAGAGCACAGTATGATTACCAAATATAAGCAATTAAATATGTGGAAATAACTAGAAACACAAGTAACTAGAATTCACCAATAGCACAGAATATGAGAGACAATACACTATCTTGTATTAACACTTTACAAAAAAGAATACTACAAAGAGCCGCCACACTCTTCCACCTTACAGAGGTTTCCCACACCTCAAGTGTACAGTAATTCTTCTTCACAACACTCTCTTACACAAAAAATGGTCCCAACAATTAAATCACACATAGAATTGGTGTTCGCCTCTCCAACCAGTTAGTAATAACCCTGTCGGTACACCAAGCACTCTATAGCACTTCAAGTTGATCTCCCATGAACCTGTAACCTGTAATTCAATAGACCAAACTTACATGTAGATCCCCTATGAGCTTGCAACAACTTGCAACTCAATGATCTTACAATGGAAGGAACTCTTCCTTGCCTTCCTTTTCAACTCATAATTATATAATACATGCCAATGGGTCTATAAATAGATCCCTAACTTAAAAAATAACTTAGACTCTTAATTTAGACAATTATCCTCGTAGCTCAAGACTCTAACTAGTTTTTACATGCAAACACTTCGTTCACTTAACTAACTATCTGTGTAACGAACAGTTCTGGAACACACAGGTGACTGAAGCCGGTCCCTACTTGCCTAGTTCTGCTGACGTCGGCCGACTCTCTGCCATCACTAGTGGCCTTCTATACTGGTCACAACCGACGTCGGTCCTGATGCTAATGCCGGTGCTCCTGGATCTCAGCAACCTTCTGTTCCTACTATTTGCAAAGAGTTGAAGCTTTTAGCTCCACAACCTAACAATCTCCCACTTGGAGATAAACAACTGCAACCTATACCTATACTCCATCTAGTTTGTTCCCTTAGATTTGTATCCCTCCTCAAGATCACTCTTGAAGACCAACCACCACAAATCCTATAGTGCAAAACCTGTCATCCAAATTACCTGCCACATCCACATCTACAACCATGTAGATAAGAACTTGACCCTGCATAGCATGTGCACCTGCTGCTGGTCCCACTAAACTGCCCTTTAGTATTACTTTTTCAGATTGACTCTAAACTTGTGACAACTCCCACTGCTTGGGAAAACTCCAGTTTAGTACATACCATGCACTTAACCTCATTATGTGAATCAAGACACCTATTCTGTGAACTGTCTAACCATCGGCATGCTAACCGGTCTCACACAATCATCCTGAAACAAAGTCAACAAGACCTCCATGTCTCTAGAACACACTCATGCCAAAGAATCTTGCTGCTCCCAGATTCTCCATGGCACACCCCTGAACTAGCTTTACCTTTAGTTCAGCAATACCTGTATATGTAACCCTGCAATAAGCACATCATACAGAAATAGGATAATGTAGCTAATATTATCCAACCTGGTAAAGAGAAACACAATGATCAAACCTCCATTGTCCTGCAGCTAATACAAGACCATATACCCTGATTTTCCATCTCACATATCCATTTCTGCTCTTCTTCATCCTGGACATCCATTCGTCTCTCAGTGCTTACTTCCAGCTGGCAACTCTACCCAAAACACCTATTTGGTTCTCCTCTAAGGAATCACATCCTCATCCATGCCAAGCTCTCACTGTTTCCTAGATCTACCTATTCTGCTTCTTTAACAACTTCTTGGTTCTATACCATAAGTGAGCAACAAGTAGTGTAAAGAAGGGAAATGATGAATTTAAGAACTTACTTACGCCTTTAGTCCTCCATATGGGTGCTTGAGACTCCATGACAGCTAGCTGTCCACCCAAAATTCATCTCAGTGACTGATGCTGGTCACATCTCAGTCTGCAGCCGACTGATGTTGGTTCCCTGTGACTGCCACCTTACCGACGTCAGTTTCCCCTGGCTGATGCCTATCGTTATCTGCCCTGAGTCACTGACATTGGGCTGCACATAGCTGACGTCGATCCCTGTCTGGATGCTGATGTCAATTTTCCTGTCCACGTCGGTCTCTGTGTTTTTCTATTAAGACCTGACTTTTTCCTGCGAGCTCCTTTTAGATCAAACCCTTGTCTAAATCACCCTTGCTCTGCTCAGAATTCCTCTGCATCTTGTGCTAAACTCTGTCCATCACCTTCTCCTTAAAAACCAAGGCTTTCCTGTTCTTGTCACTAACATCAGATTCCTTAAGAAACTTCACCTTCTTCTTTTGCATACAAAAACCATGATCCATGCCTTCCAAATCTGAAAGCATACTCTTTGACTCAAGAACGAGCATCTCCTTCTTATCTATGTGACCAAGCCTATTAAGCCACATCTTCGAATCTACAGCTGAAGTAGATGACCCAGAAGGAGAATCAATAATACAAGTAGATAGATAAAGCATACCTACTTTCTTACCTCTAGCTATAACAAGTGTACCCTTGGTAACCTTCCAAGAGTCCATTGTGAGAGTTACTATGCAACCCTCATCACCCAAACTTCTAACAAAAAACAAATTTTGCTCCAGAATTGGGACATGCATGACCTCCTTTAACACCCATGTGTCACCTATCTATAGTTTCAGCTTCACTTTTCCTTTGCCAACAATCTGACAAGGCTTACCATCCCCTAGACAAATTTCTCCAAAGTCTCCCTGGACATACTCATGAAAAAATTCCCTATGTGGGGATGCATGAAAAGAGGCACCAGAATCTAAAACCCAAGATTCTACTTTATCCAAAGAACATACCAGAGCATCTTATGCAAGGTAATCTGCAACATCTACTTCTTCTCCATGTCCTTCATGCTAATCTTCACCCGATCTACAATCTCTCTTTAAGTGCCCTTGCTTTCCACATTTCTAGCAGGTTATTCTGCCATACCTGGACTTGGATCTACTACCTATCTTCAACCTTGATCTCCCACGCTCTATCTTCTCTCTTTTCCTTCCTCTGCCTTCAACACTCAAAGCATCTCCTAATGATTCACCTGTGTTTTTCCTACGTATCTCTTCATTCAAGATCACACTCACAACATCATCCACTTTTAAGACTTTTGAAGCAGACACAGTGTTAGAAACTGCCATTACCAAACCTTCCCAACTTTCAAGTAATGAACACAAGATTAAGAGAGCTCTAATTTCATCATCAAATACAATATTGACTAAACTTAACTAGTTTACCAAACCATGGAGATCACTAAGATGGCTATGAACAGATCCACCTTCCAACATTTGCAAATTAAATAAACACTTCATAAGAAATACCTTATTAGAAGCTGAGGGTTTTTCATATAAATTTGCCAAAGATTCCATCAACTCCACCATTGTCTTACACTGTGATAAGCTAGAAATCACAGATGATGCAAGACTCAATCTAATAGATCCCAGAGCCTTCCGATCAAGAACCTCCCATTCTTCATCCTTCATATTCGAGGGTTTGCAATTAACCCCACCCAACGGTAAGTACAAATCTTTCTGATACAGATAGTCCTCAATATGCATCCTCCATAATTGGTAGTTCTTGCCATTAAACTTTTCCATTCGTAGCTTACTGTCTTCTACCATTGCTCAACTCCCACTCAAATAGAAACCCTATGAGTAACCTGTAATCAAAACACACTACCCAGATCTAAACCAATATGTTAGTATCCCAACCAAAAGCTCTGATACCAATTGTAGGGGGAATCCAAGAACAAACACACCTATTCTGATTCCTCTTGTTAGGATCTTGATCCTTAGAAAGAACACAGTATGATTACCAAATATAAGAAATTAAATATGCGAAAATAACTAGAAACACAAGTAACTAGAATTCACCAATAACACAGAATATGAGAGACAATACACTATCTTGTATTAACACTTTACAGAAAAGAATACTACAAAGAGCCGCCACACTCTTCCACCTTACAGAGGTTTCGCACACCTCAAGTGTACAGTAATTATTCTTCACAACACTCTCCTACATAAAAAATGGTCCCAACAACCAACTCACACACAGAATTGGTGTTCACCTCTCCAACCAGTCAGTAATAACCCTGCCGGTACACCAAACACTCTATAGCACTTCAAGTTGATCTCCCATGAACCTGCAGCCTACAATTCAACAGACCAAACTTACATGTAGATCCCCTATGAGCTTGCAACAACCTATAACTCAATGATCTTACAATGGAAGGAACTCTTCCTTGCCTTCCTTTTCAACTCATACTTATACAATACATGCCAATGGGTCTATAAATAGATCCCTAACTTAAACAATAACTTAGACTCTTAATTTAGATAATTATCCTCACAGATCAAGACTCTAACTGGTCTTTACATGCAAACACTTCGTTCACTTAACTAATTGTCCATGCAACGAATAGTTCTGGAACACACAGGCGACCGACGCCAGTCCCTGCTTGCTTGGTTTTGTCGACGTTGGCCGACTCTCTACCGTCGCTGGTGGCCTTCTGCACTGGTCACGACCGACGTTGGTCCTGATGCCGATGCCGGTGCTCTTGGATCTCAGCAACCTTCTATTCTTACTATTTTCAAAGAGTTGAAGATTTTATCTCCACAACCTAACAATCATGAAATTGCTCAAAAAGCTTACCAAATTGATTAGTTTCAACACACCTTAAAAGCATACCTCAATGTCCTTTTTAAAAATCACTCCATCAATCAGAATGTATGGTATTAAGTAAAACTTGAAATGTCTTCTCCTTGATTCATCTAAGATGATTGGTTATTCTCTTGTTTAAATGAATATAGCAATGTCTTGTGTCTAGCTAGATGGAGAAGTAGTTTCAGCTTCCTATTGAGTGTCTTAAAGTGTCAAAACCATCTCTTTTTATTCTTTCACATATTCTTCAAGATGTTCACATATTCCTTTACCTCAGACCATATTTGTGACCTTCACTTCAATATCATATTACATGCACTTAGTGACCCATCCAACTCTCTTTTGGCTTAAGTTTCTATTGAGGATGAAATCCTTCACACTGGGATGAGTTACCATTAGTATAATCTTATCATTTTAAACAAAATGTCTAAATTTTTTAGACCTCATATAAAATAAATTAAATGTTTTTATACAAAATAATATCTCTCTTCATAACCATCCAAATCTTGATTGAAGAAATCAATGAGTCATTCTAAACCTTCACTATTATGCTGCATAAGCATGGCTGAAATTGTAGTAAATGTAGAAAAAACATACATAAAGAAATACTTATTGAAATATAGATTAATAAAAGTAGGATCTTGGCTGATTTCTTATTATATGGATTCAAAACTTCTCTTACCATCTTTACTCCAAGTTAATTCTTGATGTTTCTTCAACATTTGAGTGAGTGGTCTTACCAGTTCTACAAATCCAAGAACAAATCTTTTGATGAAATTGATCTTACCTAAGAAGCTTTGCAATATTTTCTTATTTTTTGGTAATGATAGAGAAATCATTAATTATATTCTCTCTAGATAAATATAGAGACCATATTTGGATACTACATGCCCAAGAAGTATCCCCTCATGTACTAAAAAGATGCACTTTTTTAGATTCAATGAAACTCTAAATTGTCTACATCTATCAAAAATAACTCTAAAGTGTGTTATATGATCATTAGGATCCTTTGAAAATACAATAATGTAATCAATATAAACTAATACCA
Organism: Torreya grandis; assembly: GCA_037957365.1. Classification (NCBI taxonomy): domain Eukaryota; kingdom Viridiplantae; phylum Streptophyta; class Pinopsida; order Cupressales; family Taxaceae; genus Torreya; species Torreya grandis. The sequence goes on from JARHVA010001551.1 coordinate 2,787,601, forward strand.
TTTAAATCAAAATATTATGAAAGGCAACATTCATTACCCTTTGGAAAGTGGCTCCAACATTAGAGAGCCCAAATGACATCTTTTGGTAGGCATAAGTACCCCATTTGGTTGTGAAAGTTGTTTTATACTGATATTACTCTTTCACCAATATCTAGTTGTAACCTAAGTACCTATCTAGTAAGGAAAATATTTATGAACCTGATACTCTCTGCAAGATTTGATCCATGGAAATAAGAGGATAGTGGTCTTTCAATGACACTTTTTTCAAATCTCTAAAATCCACACATAGTCTTATCTCTCCATTCTTCTTTCTCACTGGTACAAGGTTTTCTAACCATGTTAAGTGATTTATAGGAGATATTATACTTGACTCAATCAACTTGGTAAGCTCCTTTCTCATGAGGATTTCAACCTTGAAATTGATTGGTATTTACTTTTGTCTTACTAGATTTACATCATGTTCAATCTCAATAATATGTTGTGCTAACTTGTGATCAAAACCCTTAAAATCATGGTATTACCAAGAAAAAACATCCATGAAATACTTAAATAATTAAATGGAATCCTCTCTCTTAGTATCAATGTTCACTTTACCCCACTTGAATTGCTTACCTTCAGCTATGTAAACTTGCTCATAATGTTTTTCCTTAGAAGAGATGCTTACCTTGTCTTTTCTTAGCTGATCATATTAATTTAAAATGATTTCCAAAGTTAATAAACCCTTAGGCATCTTGTTTTATCTCAATTTCACAATCTTATCTTCATATTGGCATTGTAATTTATTTTGATTCTTTGAGTAAAATTATGCCTCATTATGTAGGAAATAGGCTATCTATTTGTCATTATCAAATAATTTATAAATTAAATCATTTTTTGTAACTGAAGGCCTACATACAACATTGAATTGGGTCTAATATTTATTATCCTTGAGCTGATCTACTATATCACATTATGTTCCTATGGCTTCAAGTTTATCTGCTTGTTGATTGGCTCTTCTAAGAATGAATCATGTACCAAATACTAGAAAATATTCCATGAGGTAAATCCATGTTTTTAGGCCTTTAGGAGAGGGTTATTTTCTAAAATTAAACCTCTAACTTGTTTCACTACCAACTCACTATCACCTTTCACCTAAAAAAACTTAATACCTCTCTTTCTATCCCACTTAAAGCCATGAATAAGAGATTCATACTCTATTATATTTGATGTACAATTGAAATAAAATCTAATTGAAGAATAATACATTTGATTTTTAGGTGAAACTAACATTACACCATCCCCACTCCCATTATTTGATCTATATCCATCAAAGAACATATTCCACAACCCTTCTTGATCCTACTTTAGGCTGGTGAGGCTAGGCAATGAGTCACCTTCTTCATGAATGTAGTAGACAACAAAACCAACTTCTTTAATACCTTTATATGGGTCATACCCATGTTTATCATCATCCCACTCATCTAATATTATATATGGTATGCCTTCAAGTGGATTATAAGGTTCTTGATCAATAGTATCCTCATCTTCTTCTAAAATACTATAATTCATACTAGACATATTTAGCATATATGGTTTAAGGTGAAATCTAGAAATAGGCTCTAATCACATAGTGATTTTGGTTTCATATATGGTTCTAAAAACCATGTATGACCAATGTGAGGGAATATAACCTCCTATCTTAGAGGTGAAATCCCTGGATAGACATAGTGAAAAGTATGGAGGTAAATGAACAACTATATTTTTTGAAATGGTGAAATTCGGAGAAGCAATAAGTAAAATCTTAAGATATTTATGGATGCCCAAAGTTTTAGTAGGAAAACCATCCAACTATAACAATCCTTTTACATGATGTTTATACTTGAGCCTTAGTTTTTTAACTATGGATTTAGGCATGATAGAGTTACTAACTCCATTATAAATCATACAATTATGTACAAGACAATCTCCTATGAAAACTAAAAGATATAATGGAGGAAGATTAGTCACATTAAGAACTTGAGGATCAATAATTAGATTATATTTTGTTAGAACAAAACTTACTCTTTCCTTTTTAGGTGGTCTATCAAAGATATTTATATTTGAAAGATCATTTTGTAGATACTCCTTTTGTCTCAAGATTAGTAGTGCATCCCACATTGAAATTAATACTGACATTTTCTTCATATGATCCATAATAATAAGTGGAGAAGTTATTATCTTTGGTCATAATTTAGTAGAAAGACTGGCTCCTTGTTGGAAATATTGTCATTGATGTCAAAGGTTTAGCATTATTGGTGATAAAGGCAACATTGCATTTAATGTTGTTTATCTTGGATAATGTGAGTTAATATTTATTTAATATTAACGAATATATTTTTGGTTGCATATGAGACAAAAGAAGGGCCCATGGAGAAGTTGAAGAGCCATGGGATAAAGACAAAATAAGGATGGGATGCATTTTCCCATGAAGAGTCATCTTGGGGAATACCAAGAGTCACCAAGTGAAGACAAAAGAGTAAGGGTGCAATTTCTCATGAAGGGACACTTTGAGGAATATGAAAAGTCACCAAAGATAAGGACAAAAGTGGGAAGGACGTTTTTGATTATGAAGGGTAACCACATGACTTTTCAAAGGCTTGAATATGAAGGGTCATCCAAGATTGGTGCCATTTTCCATGAGGATTGAAGGGTCACAAAGGGGGAAGGCCAAAGGTCATTTGGAAAGCTATAAATAAAGGCTTTATAAGCCATTTGTAAATATGGTTGAGAGAGGTTGATTTGATATTGTAATATCTAGGTTAGAAGAGCAATTGTGAGAGATGAATAGTATTTTTTATATCTAGCTTAGAAGAGAAAAGGTGAGAGAGAGGAAAAAGATGTTGTATTGAACTATCATTTGTTGAGATAACAACATTGAGAGATAGGTGTGTGGTATACACAAAGGGGTTGGTGCTCTTGTGGGTTGGTGCTCACAAATTGTTACTGGGTTGGTGCTCGGCAAAGGGGTTTGAAGCTCTTGTGGGTTGGTGCTCATGAATTGTAGCTGAGTTGGTACTTAGTAAAGGTGTATGGTGCTCTTATGGGTTGTTTCTCATGAATATACTTGAGATTTTTCTCTATGGTTTTTCCCACATTGGGTTTCCATGTTATATCTGGTGTCTCTCTATCTTGTGTGATGTTTATTGTTTTAGTTTTATTGCATATCTTGAATGTTTGATTAAGTGGAATATGATAAAGGAAAAGTTTTATAAGATATATGATATATTGATTCACCCCCCCTCTCAGTATATTCCATACTTAACACTGCTAAATGTTATATGAATTGAGTAATGTAAGGCCCTTTCACATTCTACCCCTTTGGATCATGAACTTGATAATTTGATGTCTTCTGAGGTAGCTCATGAGTGGTGGTATTTTATGATGGTTGAGAAGGAAAAAGGAGATGACCTTTCAAGACCTAAACCTTCACCACATGTCCTTTTCTTGGATCTAGTATGGGATGCAACTAAATCAGATAAATTTTGACTTTGATTTATATCTATGTACTCAAAATAATTCTCACCTTCCTAGAATTTCACAAATGTAGTTTTAGGAGGTGCTTTACCACTACCTTCTCCTTATTGATTTGGCACTTATACTTGAGTGAATGAAGGAATGTATCCATGTTTTAGAGAGGTTTCCCTATTCTAATAAGGTGGCTATTTTCATATGAAAGAGATATTAAACTATGTTGCATATAATATTGATGTGATCTTTCCCCATTTGGAACCATTACCATGTTATTTGATTGATCCCATTGATTGTTCCATTGTCCTTCTTGGGAATAATTGATTTGAGTTGGAAAAATAACTTTGGATTTGCTTGGAGCACTAGGATTGTATTTCCTTGATTGATAATTTTGTCTTTGTCCTTGTCGATTAGATTGATAGGGTAGCTTGTTATACTGATAATTTTGATTAGTATTCTGATATGGAATGTATGGTGGATCTTGTTATCTTTCCATTTCAACAAACTTGTTGTTATGAGTGTTGATAAGACTCTCTATCTTCCCCAATTTGTTGGTTTGATCACATTTTATTTGATAAAACTTTGTTGAATTTAGAAGTGGAGAAATAGTTGGAGTAGGAGGGTGGATCTATAGAAAGAGAGGCATTAGTGGCCTTAGAGACAACTTGCATGCTTGTATAAGGCAATTCTCAACCTTGATTGCTACTTCAAAAGCCTCAAGTAGAGTGTTCCCTCCCATGGATTAAATCCTCATAGCTACATCTAAATTAAGAGCCTTCATATAGTATATAAAATCATAGTTGGGTGTAGGCTTGATCATTATAGGAATTATGTCCCAAGTCTTCTAGAACTTGTAGTTGAAATCTACCATGAATTCATGTTTGAACCTCTTGATTGTTGTAATCTACTCCACTAGTGAAATATTATCATGATTGTCTTGAAAGTGATTGAACAAGACCTCTCCAAATTCATCCCAATTATTGATTGATGTAGGAGCCAATAATCTATACCAATGAAGTGCTTTCCATTTGAAAAAATCTGCTAACAACCTCATTTCTACAATTCCCTGAGTCACATGATGCATTAAACAAAGGTTAACAATATCTGCAATATGTTCTATAGGAGTAACTATATTTTTCTTTGTAAAATAAAGAAGATAATTTAGAGAAGAAGCTAGAATATCATCTCATTGATTAAGATTTAGAGGACTACCACCATTGAATGACACAAAGGCTTGTATTCTAGGAATAATAATCTAATGTATGGGATTTATAACAATGTTTGGCTAATTTTTATTTTGTCTTGAATAGGAGGATTTTTTATAATAATAAGGGAAACAAAAGGTGTAGGATTTGGATTTAATTGAGAGGCTTTCTTCTTCTTTGCTGATTAGAAGGGTAACTTAGTGAGAATTAATTCTTTCCCTTTTACAAAGGATCTTATAACAACTCTCAGGGTCATAAAAATTATGCAAATATAAAAATGATTCACTTTATGTGAATAATTGGTCCTATCAGGTGTGATAGAATAATTAGTTATCCAAATATCTCCAAATAGAGATCATATTGATCAAGTCTAACTCATACCTAGACTAACATGGGAATGATCTAAGGGTTTATGATGCCTATATATAGATCAAACCTATATATTTTGATGAGGCTAGCTCCTATAATTATATCACTATGTTTTGTTTACTAACCTAATAATTTTTGGGATGAACAGGGAAAGGAAGAAACTAAAAATGAAACCTACTTTACCTTCAGTGATGTACCTAAATAGTTGTTTATCCTCAGAAAGATTTGAAAGTAAGACACACATATGGATCAAAAAGAAACTCTACAAACTAGTTTTAAACATTAGTCTTTCAAAGGAAATATTGAAATAATATTTGTAGATTAAAGTTATGTACATGAAGGTCTCTAAAGACACTGCATATAAATAATCATTAGTTCAATTTTTGTTCTTAGCTCTTTAATTGACCTATTGAGGATGAAATTATAGTAGTGAGGAAAAGACCTACAAAAGATGACAACTATCACACTTATATGCGAATACACAATCAACAATACACACTATCACCATAAATTGATCTACAAATAAAACTCTTTATTGATTTTATGGTGTAAGTTATATTTTTTATATCTCTCTATATACTAGCTTTAGGGATAATGAAAAAAATGGTTCCAAGAGACTATATATATAGCCAAAAAAAAAAAGACTCTAGCCAATGTGGCATAAAGGAGATAAGGATTAGTCTTGATTTAGTTAACTCAAGAAAAATACTTTTATAAAATATTAAATCAAGTCTTCAAATATCCTCAAATTATTCAAACTCCTGCATGATCTTAAATTTTGGCATATAAAGCAAGGTTATGAGCCCTTGTCAAGTTGGCAAACCCTTACATGAAATAATACACCCATCCTCAATTGTTAACTCAAGCTTGAAGCTGAGTTTGAAGTGTTTTAATACCTTTTACTACATGAAATAAAGTAATATGCATGAGAGTATTTACACAGTCAATTGAGAATGATTTGGCACTTTATAACTGGTTAACTCTACTTTAGCCTTCCCATGCATGATCTGGTACTTAATGGTTGAAATCACATGGAAAAACTACATGTGAAGATCAAATGAACAACATGGAAACTCTATTTAAACTCTAATATAAAAACTTCAATGCTAATCCTTTACTTGCTTCTATTGTAAAGATAAAGTCTTCATATGCATGGACCTAACAAAGCTATGACTGCCTATTTTAAGTAGTTGCAATTACCTATATTTCAAGGAAATGACCATGTTGACTATTAAGACATTTATATAAGCTCACACATCTACCCCTACCTTATAATCTAATCATATGTCTTCTTGATAGATGGTACTTGGTTGAGCTTTAATGGTGAAGATTAAACCTATAGAGCTTGCTTCCTATTCGACCCAAGTCACTTTTATTTTTCATTAGATTTAAAATTTTAATATTGATCATTGATCTATGTTTGGATTTATAGATTATGACTATTATCAACTTTGCATTCATTTCCAAGATCTTGCTATCAGTCATTTCACTCCTTGACCTCATACACACTATAGATTTACTTTTGTATGAATGAACATGATTCATTGTTCTTCTAATAGTCTAAAATGATTATGACACTTGCTAGGAGCTCGCTCATCCTTAGTATCCTTTAATTCTTTGAGCCTTGCTTACCATCAATCTATTTAATATAATTAAACATGATGAATTAATCTATTTGTGCCTACTAAAATTTTTAGTTGACATGTACCTTTGATCTATTTAAAAATTACATAAGATCTTGATGTATGTAATTGAAAATGCATCATGTCCATAAATCAGTCCTGTATTAGATGGGATATAACACACCTAAACTTTAGATTAGGGGGCATACAATTGTTAAGTAGGAGCATGACCAATGTGAGGATCCACTAAACCCAATTATGGGATCACCTATCACAACACACCATGTGAGATAGGGTTCCAAAGACTATAGTCTAACATAATCACATAACAACCCTAAAAGAGTCTCATGATTTAATATTTCAAAAATCTAATAACAAGGAAAATAAATCTAATTGAGATCACACCAAAGTTTGCAGCATAAAGTGAGGGGTTAGAAAAGAAAATCAGTCAAAACATGTATAGGGAACTTAAAATAAAGTAAGTATGAGTAACACCCTAATAAATATAATATGAAGAGAAATAATATTTGATCCAACACTTATGATACTTATATCTACTAAAAAAGAGGAGAATAAAGTTAGCATATACTTACCTAAATGCAAACCTGTCAAAACTCAATCTCTCCCTTGGCCAAAAGGGCTTCAAAAGAGGGTTTTGTGGTTCATAAGGATCACTTTGTTAGGCCAAAGCATCCAAAACCTATCCACATGACTAAATTCTCTAAAATAGGAAACCTAAGCTAAGTCTCATCAAGTAGAATGGTGGAAGAGCAAATTGTGAAGAATCATGAGCAAATAAATAACTCTTTACTTCATATTACAATAATGACCAAAATTACCTTGTATATATAGGCAAAACTTACCCTAAAATAATTTAGGAATTTTGACTATGCTAGGTTAACCTGATCAACCTAGCATGTTTTTTGGCTAACTCACTAGGTCTGTGCTAGGTCGGTTCAGAGGCTAACAAACCTAATGAGAGAAAAGGGGCATAAAATATACTAGGTTGACTAGGTTGACCTAATATGCTAGATAGGTCAAAAGGGTGTAAATTAAGGAAATAAAGGATAGAGAGAGGAAAAATTCTAGAAGATTGTCTAAAGGAGTAAAATTAAGTTAGGAAAAGGTTGTAGGAACTAGTTGGATTGGTAATAATATGACAAAAAAGGGACAACAATCTTGTGAAGCACCAAAGGTCTACCTACCCATTTCCTAGTGCACCCCTTAAGGCATGTACTTAGAGAGATTAATTATTGATGGGTTCTTTCAAGATGTAAAGCATCAGTAATTGATAAAATTTAAATATATTATGTGTATACATATGCCCCACTCAAAGCTCATCATGTGTCACTAAGGTGTAATAGGGGATAGTGCTTTGAGAAAGAACTTAAGGATACACATAATGCTAATGTTAAAAAAGTTTACAATATTTTAAAAGCATAAAATAACTGAAAGTAAATGATTGAAAGAGAAACTATTCTTAAAAAGTAAATAATTGAAAATTAAATGCAATACATACCTTGACTTACCTTTTATCATGGGATGGTTGTCTACTATGTTGTTAGTTTTGATTGTATAGGGCACAGAGACTGACTTCAACAAACCTAAAAATGACAAAGTAAAGATAAAAAAACAAACAAATGCAAGAAAATCCAAGATATCTTATGGTATGAGGATAGGACGTACTTGGGAAATTTGTCTAGTTGGGGTGATAGGTGCTATGTTAGACCAAATGACCAAATCAAACAACAAGAGCAAATGAAGGAACTAGAAAGCCAAGGATACTAAATATTGAAAAACTCAAACAAGCTATCCTAAAGTAAGAAAGGCAAACTCACCAAATCAAACCAAGGATACATGTCAAATAGGATGGAAAAACAACATTGATGAGTGAGCAGTAAAAATCCACATCTCAATCATTAATGGAAAAAGGATGCATAAAAGGGAAAATAACATTGATGAGTGAGTAGTAATAATCCACATCTCACTCAAAAATTTAAAAAAGGTTACAAACTCACATGTCCATAATAGCAAGACAAAAAAATCATGATAAATGGTAAAAGGAAAGGAAAGTAATTCTAGTAAATGTAAAGTGATATAAATAAAATTATCCAAAGTTACTTAAACATGTTGTTTTGCTCTAAAGATAGATAAAAATAAAATAAAGTAGTGCTAGCATGTTTTTAAGAGATGAATAATAAGGAATTAAAGAAGAAGGGAAAACATATTTGGAATCATAATTTAATGATGAAATTATTTTTCACATCAATGATCCACCTCTCTTTATCAAAGTAGCCATTAATACCACCTTTATTCAAAAATTTCTAGTTGATAAAGGTTTTGGTATTAATGTAACATCACTATGGATCATTCAATAACTTGGTTATAACAAATATAATCTTAAACAAACCCATATTACATACCATGTATTTTATAAGACTAATCAAAATCCACTTGGTTTTATTTGACTTCCTTTGACCATTAGACATAAGACTATCATAACCAAGCTTATGGTCCTTGATCTTCCTTTATTTTATAACATTCTTCTTAGATGTTTACAGGCTCATCAAATGAGGTCCATCACCTCTTCTAGTGGTTAGTGTATTACATTCCTACATAATGGAAAATGTTACAAGCATGAAGTTGATCCCAACCCATGGAGCATCTAGCTTCTGAATCTTAAGCCTCAATATCAAATTCCTACAATTTTAAAAATCAATAGTGCTCCTTTACCTGAGTTCATGAACATGAATCTTGATCTTCAAGTTACTCTTGTGTATTTCAATGATGATTATCCCAATGAGTTGTAACACACTTATAATACTAAGAAGCTACCTCCATATATTGTGGACTAGCTTCCTCCTTCTCTCTTACCTCAAGATCATATTATTTCTATCATGGATGAGATTACTAACTTTCCCCCTCCATGTAATGCTCAAGAGCTATTCTTATTTGAAGATATCTTCACTTGAAATGATTTTGGATTAGATAAATTATTCCAAGATCCTCTCACCATGTCCCCTCATACATTTAGCAACATTAGTATTTCACCTTTTGAAACTCCCCCTGATTCTCAAGCATGTACAATTTCTCCAACATATGATGACAAATATATCATGGCCCAAGCTCACTCTAGATGTATAACACTATCAAAATAATTTATCCTAAATTCATACCTTCAATCAGGATGTACATACCATATCTACACATCATCACTTAGATTTTGAAGGTCATGTGCATCCCACCAATTCTCCACTTATTTATACTCCTTAGGTGGTAGAAAAACTTACACCTTTCAAACCTATAAATTTTCCTTCATATTTTATACCTCCTATGGATCCTATAATTTCTTCATATTCTTCTCCCATTATCAAATATATCAATAATCCCATCACCTTAGATCCATCCTCTTCATCTACTTCTGAAACTACACTAGGTGTCAAGGCCACTGATGTTCATCAGATTCATTTTAAATATGATTGCCATGGCAATTAAATTATAGACCTTGAATTAGATTTTGAATATTATGGTCCTCTTCCTACATTACTTAGTGATGAATCTATTCTTGAATTACTTCATTCTCAAGAACCTCAACTTCTTTGGTAGCATCATAAACTTGGAAATTTCAAGAATAAAACTCCTTCATTTAATAACTTTGTCACTAGAATTTATCCTAAAACAAATCCAATTTCAGCCTTGACTAATTCACCTTACCACTTTCAAGACAACAATGTACCCCATCTTCTCCTTGACCAATCATGGTTTCTTGAGAATTCTCACCAATTGAGCATGAAAACTTTAGCTTATTCTTTGATAAATATCAAAAGGCATTATCTTGGTCCTACCAAGACATGCCTAGCATTGACCCTAGTATTGTGGTTCATAGAATCATCACTTATCCTAAAACTAAGTGAGTACATCAAAATTAATGAAAATTCCCACCTGAAGTTAATAATCTATGTCATAAAGAAATCATTAAACTACTAGATGCTAAATTCATTAAACGACTTGATTATTCTGAATGGGTTCCTAACATTATTCCCATTTGAAAGAAGGTCACTATGGTCATCTACATTTGTATTTATTTTCTCAAACTTAATCTTTATTTTCCTAAGGACAACTTCCCTTTACCTTCAATAGATGCCATCAGTGATTCCACATCTAGTTATAAAATGTTCTCTTATGGATGGATTTTCAAGACACAACCAGATTCACATCACTCTTGAAGACCAACATAATACTAATTTCACTACATACTTGGGTGCCTATTATTATGTCAAAATTCCCTTAAACCTTAAAAATTATAGAGCTAATTATCAATGTGTTATGACTCACATCATTCATGATCTCATCCATAAAATTGTTGAAATTTATGTGGATGATCTAATTTCTAAATATAAACATTATAAGAACCATATTTATGATCTTGCTATCATATTTGACCATCTCATTAAATAAAATGTTATACTTAATCCTTTAAAATGTGTTTTTTTAGTCACATATAATAAATTTTTAGGATTCTTAGTCTCTCTCCATGGCATTGCTATTGACCCAGCCAAAATAAGTGTTATTTTTAACATGTTCATTCCTTGATCTATTCTTGACATTCAAACTTATTTAGGAAAACTTGATGCAATTAGATTATTTATTCTCAAAATGGATTATCACATTCACTCTATCAATTCCCTTCTTAAGAAAGGTACATATTTAGAATGGATAAATCCATGTTAAAAAGCCTTCGATAATATGAAATAGTCATTACTTAATCCACCTACACTTTGTCTACCTTCCAATGATAAACCATTAATTATTTATACTTTTTCGACACCTATTTCAGTTAGGACAATGCTTTACCAATAAGATGATATAGGAAGAGAGTATATTATTTAATACATTATCCAAGGCCTCATTGATTATGAAACACATTATACTAAAGTTGAGCATTATTACATGACTATCTATTGTGTAGTTGAAAATATTTATCATTATATGTTATACCAAACTACTTATGTCATTATTCATTTTGAACCCCTTTTTTATTTCATTCCAAAGCCTTTATTCCTAGAGATATAATTGGAAAATGGATGGTCTTATGGAATTTGATCTACGTATCATCACATAAAAATATGTTAAAGGGAAAGTCATAACTAATCAACTTACCATAGCTCCCCTTCTGGCCACTTCTTCACTTCAAGATGATCTTCCTAATGACAATATCCTCTACATTGAAGATATTAATCAGGTTATTTCCCTTAAATACTATTTTCATAGCTTTACTTTTGATCTTAAATCCAATAACCTTGAAGAATCCTCCCCTACCTCTAGTTCTACTAAATTAAAGGTAGTTATCAAGGAACTACCTGAAATTAATGTTGACTTGCATGAGGATACTTGGACCCTCCACTTTTTTGGTACTAAATTCCTTCAAAGAGACATGGTAGGTTGCATTCTCACTAGTCCTCTTAATAAAATCATTTTTTTTATATTTTCATTTTACCTTTGATGTCACCAAAAATATGGTAGAATGTGAGGCTCTTATCTTAGGCATGAGAGCTTCTCTTGATCTTGACATCCAATATCTTCATGATATAGGATATTCTCAACTCATTTGTCATCAAGTTAATGGTGATTATCAATGTAAAAGTTAAAACTTTATTACATATCATCAAATTGCAACCAATCTTTCTAAGCACTTTTTCTCTTTCACTATTGATCCTATTCCTCATGACCAAAATTCCATTGATGATTATCTTGCATCTTCAGCTTCTCTCTTTCATCCTCATTAAGTTATTTATAATCCTTCCTTTATTATACAAATTAGAAAATCTCCATCATCTAACCAACCACCTGATTCACTTATCTGTCACATTGAGGATGTGACTATTATACAAATCCCTTGGTATCAAGATATCATTCAATACTTAGAACATCAAACTTATCCTCCTGATCTAGATTCTCAGGAAAATACATTTTTTGTAAACAAAATTTCAACTATGTATTTCAACATAACATCCTTTATTATAGAAATGCCAAAGGTACGTTGCTTCATTGTGTTATGCAATATGAGGTTCCTCCTCTACTCAAATAAGCACATGGGGGAATTTGTAATGGTCACTATAATAGATATGTTATAGCATGTAAATGCATACATATGGGTTGTTTTTTGCCTACTCTTGAAAATGATGTAATTAAATATGGTAAGAAGTGTAATCTTTATCAGATTCATAATGATATTATTCATTCACCTCCTATTGAGCTTCAAACTATCTAATTTCCTTGGCCTTTTTCCACATGGGAATTTTATCTCATTAGTAAACTTCCTCATTCCCAAGATGGTCATGTCTTTATCATCACTACTATCGAGTACTTTACCAATTGGGTAGAAGCCATGCCCCTTGTTAATTTTATTAGTCATACCATATCCAAGTTCATTATTAACCAAATTATTTGATACTCTAGTGTTCCTCATACCATGATTTTAGATAATGGTATTAATTTCAAAAATAAACATGTTAAAAAACTTTATCCCAAATTTAAGATCAATCACAAGTTTTCCACACCTTACCATCTACAATGTAATGGTTAAGATGAGGCCACCAATAAAATTCTCAAAAATACAATTCATGAAACCCACATAGATTGGTATATTCATATTTACCCTACACTCTAGGCCTATTGGATTAGCATACGTACTACCACTGGGGTAACTCAATTTTTGTTAGATTATGGTTATGAGTTGGTCCTTCAATTAGAAGTTGAGATTCCATATCTATGTATATCTCTTCACATCATTATTATCAATGAATAATTACATGAAGATTGCATTCATGCCCTTAATCTTCTTGATGAATATCATATTTTTGCATTACAACATAACTACCAATACAAGGCTCACATCACCAGATAACGTAACAAACATGTTAAAGTCTACACTTTCAATGTTAGTGATATTATCCTTAAATTATATTATACCCATGATAAAGAAGGAAAATATGCCCCAAAATGGTGGGTCTCATATTTCATTAAAGACATCCTTGGTCTAAGCACTTATCATCTTCAAACTAATGAAGGATATGTTTTCAAAGAGCTCACCAACACTAAATTCCTCAAAAAGTGCTTTGCCTAAATAGTTCCTTCTTGTCATGTTGTCTATCTATATGTTTATAACAATTCTATAAGGTTACCTAAGTAGGGATATCTCCCTCTATAGTAGTTTCCTTCCTCTCACAAACCTTTAGTCCTCCCTTTTGGTCTTTTGTTTTCTTGATGTACCATAGTCTTCTTTATTTTCTTGTATTTTATCCTATTTTTCATACCCCTTGGGTTTTTATTTTTTGAGTTGATTTTTAAGACTGTGGATAGGAATTGGCATCCCTCACATAACCACCATATTTTAATCATTCATTCTCCTTTTTACTACTTGCCAATGTTATTTTTTCATCCTTTGGGTTTTGCTTTATGAAGTGATTTGTCAAATGGCTCCCTCACTTTTTTCTTATTATCACCCTCATGTGTATTTTTTTTATGATTTTAGTTGTAATATTATGGATAGGACCTGGGCCTCATCATAAAATTATCATTTTTTTCATGTACTTGATCTGTATTTTCAAGCTTTATCTTTTTCTTCTTTTGCTAGATGAAATCTACACAATAGTATATGTTAGCACATTTTCCTCCATTTCCCTCTTTCTTATGATAAGCGTCACATTTTACTATCATTGTATCCCTTTTTTCCCTTTGTCACATTTTTTCAATTTGAAGTAATTTAAATTATTATATGTGCCATTCCTATTGATTCCCCCTTCCTTTCATCTCCACATTGAATAAAACAAGGTCAAAGTCAAGATAGCACTTTTATTTCACCTTGATTTATGAGACTCTTAGACCCCATGCTCTTGGAAGTTTATATATTTTAGCTACCTTATCCCAAGTTTTCAAATTAAATTCATCTTTATCACCCATTTTTGGTTTTCCAAATCTATATAGAGGAGGAATAGAAAAATCCATCAAGAAAGTTAAAATACAAATCATTTGAAATAATAGGCAATGATATATAAAAGGCAACATACAAATTTAAAAATTTAAAAACACACCAAAAGATGTGATAAAAAGAACTTATCCTATCTCCAATCAAATATCAAACTCCATAATTGATTTTACATAGAGTCAAAGTCCTATAGGGTGTAGTAGGCTAGTAGATTGGAATAGGGGAATTTAAAACACTTTATGATGCTTCCTACTTTCTCATGTAAGTACCCAATAGTCATAGTAGATTGATGGCTTTGTAAGGTGTCCTGAAGAATGAGGAACACATCATGGGGAGGTAATTCCATTTTAATTTTCA
Organism: Torreya grandis; assembly: GCA_037957365.1. Taxonomy (NCBI): domain Eukaryota; kingdom Viridiplantae; phylum Streptophyta; class Pinopsida; order Cupressales; family Taxaceae; genus Torreya; species Torreya grandis. The sequence goes on from JARHVA010001551.1 coordinate 2,802,627, forward strand.
TGCATATATCCTTCATGGGATGATATATATACTCCATTTTTTGACCCAAGACTCATATCGCGAAGAGAAGTTCTTCATAGTCCTTAAGGTTGAAATTCCTCTTGTTTTGACAAACTGAATTTGAGTGTCTTGATTTTGATACAAAGTTCTCTCTACCTTGGTTTTTCCTTCATTCTCCCTTTCACACATTTCAATTTCCCCACCTTGATGTACATGTGCTCTTCAATAAATTCAATGGAAGGCTTATAAGAGGGACACATAGTCTCAATGGTATTCACATTAGTTGGTTGAGAATCGATAAAAGGTGGTTCTTCATCTATGGAGGATGGATCTTCAATTTCTTAAATTTGTTGCATAATAAATTTATGATGATAAGGTGAAGTGTGAATCAACTCCATATGAGGAATCTTACAAGGCATAGAGTTGATTTCTTCAAAAAAATTCCAATGTGATTTAGAAGAACCAACATGAGGTTTAGAAGGAAAATTAGATTTAAGAGGTATATATGTGGTGGGAGGATAAAAAGGAGGAAGTTCCTTAGATGCTTCCAAATTTTCATGAGAGGTAGTGTTATATTTAAGTAATTGGTCTTCTAAAGATGGTTTTTTAGGATTGGTAACAAGATCTTTATGGGCTGGTTTATGACAATAATTAAACTTAACAGTGTTGAAATATTGAGAGTTGTTATAAAATAGGTCATAATTGGCATCGATGGAATAATATCCTTGAAATTTGATTGATTATTTTTGGAAAATTATTTTGGATTATTATAAGTAGAGTCTTTAAAATTTTATCATTTTTGAGATGCGGTAGCATACTCTTGATGATGAAGTTTGATTATAGCCTCATGATTGAATGAGTCACCAAGAATATAAGAAATGGGACACTTAGTGAGACCTCTACAAGATTTATGGGAATTCCCAATGTTAACATGGAACCATCATAATAAATTGGGATCATACCACTTAGGAGGAACATTGGGATGAATGAAAGGTTTTGAGGGTGACAAAAATTATTTCACTTCTTAAACTGAAAGAGGTGTATGATATGGTAATGCAACATTATATTCGGTAGCTCCAAGTTTGATTGGAAAGTATTACTAGTGATAGCATTAGATGTTTGAAAATAACGTATAAGAAGTTTATGGTTGGTTTTGAATTGCTTCATAAGAAATTATTGATGCTTATCTTGGTCAAGATATTCATTAAGAGTTTGAGGAGTAAAAGTTTGAACCTTGTATTGAAGAGTGGGAGCCAAAGTGGTTATAAAGATTTTGAATAAATTATCATCAATCATATTATGATCAGATTTATGAGCTAAAGATTTCCATCTTTTAATAAATTCATGAGCCAATTTATTAGGAGATTGTTTAGCATTTATGAAGTGACTAAATTTTTTTTAGGAAGGTCATTGTGTTGAAACTCTTTAACCAAAGGATTGACCAAATGTTTAAGTTATCAAATAGAGTGTTAAGGAAGTTGATTATACCATTATAATGCATCACCAATGAATGTTTTGACTAATAGTTTAGTTGTGGTAAATTTATTAGTTTGGATCCACTCTTTATAATGTTTACCAAAGGATTTGAGGAATGAAATAGGGCCTTTAGTCCCATCATATTTGATAGTTGGAGTTATGTTACCAATATCAATGTATAAAATGAAGGGAGATAAAGGCTCATTTTGAATGGTTTGAAGCATCTTATTATTCATTGTTGGTTGAGTAATAACGTTTTTTGAGGCATCCCTAAGAGGTGGAAGAATATAATTAGGATTAGCTTTAGGATGAATAGTTGAAGGTTGATTATCCATGTTGATTAAGTGTTGTTAAAATTGCATCATTTGGTTGACATTAGAGTTTTTCATGATGTTCATTTATTGAATAACTTGAGCTAAGATTTGGGTTGTATTAGGAGGTGAGTTAGTGTTATTTGGAACAATCCCTAAATTAGTATTAGGGGGAGGATTATTAGAAGAAGGATTATTAGTAGGATTGTTAAAGATATTTGTATCAACCACTCCCACATTGGTTTGGATATTTTGATAAGTATGGAAAGGATTGAGTCCATAAAATTTATCTTGAGGTGTTATTTACACCATGTTATAGTTCATAGATGAAAGAGGAGAAGAAGTACTCCAAGAGTGATGGTTCTCTTGGGAGGAAAAGAGACGGAGGAATGCACATCGCATATAGTATCTAAATGGATTTAGCTTATCAAAATATTATGATAAGAGACCTCATTTTGACTAAAAATAGATGAAAAAGATATAAAACTTGAGAAATGGGAAATTAGATTATAAATAGAAAAATTAGGAAATATAACTAGGTTGACTTGATTGACCTAGTATAGGAAATAGGGCTTGTAGATTATACTAGGTCAACCAAGTCGATCCAGTGTAGTGCATAGAAGATAGAAAAAGTATAGGGTCAACTAAGTCAACCTAGTATAATGAATAGGGAGGAGGAAAATATTGATAAATATTTTGGAAATGAAATAAGACAATTTGTATCTAATATAAAAAAGTGTAGAAAAGAAACACTCAATCAACTGAATTGACACTAGCCAATCCAATTTATTCATACAAAGAAAAATATTGCACTAATGCTGACTAATGCAAGATTTTTCACACATAATTAATCAAAGATAAAGAAAACAATTTGAAAGTAAAGCTATCTACTTGGTCAGCCTAGAATGTTGATTAGATTATTAAGAATGGTTTTAAGTGTAAAGGGAGATTGGATATAAACAAGTTACTAGATAGAATTCTGTGGATAGTTTTAGGTAAGTTTAGGATGAAAATGACTATAGTGGTAATGACACAAGCTCAATATTAAGCCCCACCCCCTCACTTCACACACCTTAATAATAAAGGTGTCAGGTTCTTAAACAAAATATACCATTAACCATTCCTTATACTTGACTAGAGAATTAATTTAACTTCCCCCTTGGTGATGAAATCCAAGTAGGTTAGCCTGGGTAGTCAAATATGCTTGTTGATGTTTATGTGGTTTGGATGTGCGTGGAAAAGAATAAAAATAGTGAAATTAAATGATTAATTAAAAATCCCTTAATTAGACTATGTGAAATATTCTAAGCATGTAAGCAATTGAAAATAAAGATGTGATCAACATATATGGTTAATTCCAACTTTGAAACAAGGTATAGTTGAGAAACTATATGGGCAATCATAAAAAATAGGGTTGATAGGTTTTAACCTATATTGTAGAAGCAAAGTTTGAAAAATGAACTAAGTCAGTTGGGTTGACCTAGTTATTTTAGAACACACAAAACACATAACTAGGTCTATAGGGTCAACCTAGTTAACTATGCAGAGGTAGTTTTGAAGATTACAAACTATGAAAGGAAAGTACAAAAAAAGAAAGATATAGAGAAATAGAAACTAACCTGAGTGGTTTAGAGATGAAAATAGAGAATATTTTTGATCAATAACCTTGGAGAAAACTATCAAAAACCTAAAAATTGGGTCAAGCTGGTCAACAAATCAATATAGAATCCTACTAAAAAAGTAATGAAAATGCACTAGGTTGATATGGTTGACCTAGTTGACTAAATAGGAAGTCTAAAAACTAGAAAAAATTACACTAGGTCAAGTTGATTGATTTAGTTTTCTAAATAGAATTATGCAAGTTCTAAAACCTATTTTGGGTCAAGTTGGTTGAGCTAGTTACCAATTCTTGTAAACCTACACAGAGATAAATAAATTAGGTTGACAGGGTCAATCCAACATAATAAAGATATGATAGAAATAATGATGAATATAAATGAAATAAATATTGTAAGGGTTTGATTCATATCAAGTTCACCAGAATGTATGCAATCATAAATGCATCATGTCCATAAATAGATCCTAGATCGGATGGGATAGAGCACACCTACACTTTTGATTATAGGTATATATAATTGTTAAGTGGGAACATGACCAATGTGAGGAAATGCTAGACCCAATTAGGGGATCACTTATCACAACACACCATGTGAGATAGGGTTCCAAAGATTATAGTCTAAAACAATTTCATAACAACCCTAAAAGAGTCCTATGATTTAATATTTCGTCAATCTAATAAAAATAAAAGTAAATCTAATCTAATGCACACCAAAGCTTGTGGCACAAAGTGAAGGGTTAGCAAAGTAAAGAAATAAAAACATGTATAGGGAACTTCAAATAAAGTAAGTATGAATAACACCCTAATATATAGAATATGAAGAGAAATATTATTTGAGCCAACACTTATGATACTTCTATCTACTAAAAGAGAGGTGAACAAAGTTATAATATACTTACCTGAATGTGAACCTATCAAGACTCAATCTCTCCCTTGGCCAAAGGGTCCTTGAAAGAGGCTATTATGGTTCATAAGGATCACTTTATTAGGCTAAATCATCCAAGGCCTATCTATAAGACTATATTCTCTAAAATAAAAAACCTAAGCTAAGTCTCGTTAAGTAGAATGGTGGAAGAGAAGATTGTGAAGAAGCGTGAGCAAATAAATAACTCTTGATTGCATAATCTAATAATGACCAAAATTAAATTGTATATATAGGTAGAACATACCATAAAATCATCCAATAAAATTGGTTGTGCTAGGTTAACTTGATCAATTTAGCATGTTTTCTAGCTAACTCACTAGGTCTATGCTAGGTCAATCGCGAGGTTTACAAACCAAAAGAGATAAAAGGTCTACAAACTATACTAGGTCGACCATGTTGACCTAGTATGATGAATAGGTCAAAAGGGTGCCAAGTAAGGAAATGAAGGATAAAAAGAGGAAAAAACTAGAAAAATGTGTAAGGGAGGAAAAATGGCTTATGAAAAGGTTTTAGGAACTAGTTGGATTGGTACTAATATGGAAAAAAGGGACACCAATCCTATAAAGCACCAAAGGTCTTCCCATCCCATTTCTAGTGTACCCCTTAAGGTATGCACTCAAATAAATTGAGTCTTGATAGGTTATTATAAGATGTAAAGCATCATTAATTGATAAAAGTTAAAAATATTATGTGTATACAATTTCCACTTGATATCTTCTCATTTATGTTGATTCTTTGACTTGATTCTCATTATTGATTTCTAAGGTATGAATGAACATGTACTATAAGATCTTGGGTCCCAATAACATCATCAAGTTTCCCACTCATTGTAGATCTTCTACCTAAGCTCTTGAGATATTGACACTTGTCATCTCTATGTTAAACTTTGGGTCATTTGAATTCAAATGGTTATTTCTTGTGACCTAAGTTTGACATCCCTGTACACATCTCATTTTGTAGGTTAAAATTTAAATACTTATAACTTGATATGGAAGGTTCATCAAGGAACCAAATTTTTAGGGTTGATCTTGGGATAAAGTATATCTTAATCATGCAGTATTTTAGCTTTGTTTGATTCCATATGTGTATTTATTAAATGCACAACTAAGATGATCTATTCATCCTTGCCTAATGTGTATATGATGGTCTAGATTCTCAAGGCATATATTAGTCATTTTTATTTAAACAAGGACATTATAGGATGTATAAAATTAAGCTAAGGAAATGGTCATCAAAGCTTCAAATGATATGGGTTAACATTTGGCTTGTGAGTCCAAAATGTTAATAGACACCCCATAATTTTTGGGTATATTATACCTCTTAGTCATCGATTTAGTATAAATTTAACACTAATTCTATAAATATTAAATTAAAAGCTTTTAATTTATTTGTTATGTTGTTTAGTTATGCAAGATTTGCATTGGAAACTATGATATGCAACATTCATACATTGTTCATCAAGGAAATCTAAGGCATGAAGATGGATCTTATGAATCTCTTCATTAGTAATGATGTCATGAATATAGATGAATAAATAGGGTCACTCAAATTCTAAGTGTAAAATGACTTTATATCCATAAAATAAGGAGAAGGAAGTTTCCCCATTGTAGTATAGATACTAATATGATAAACCCAAAGTATAGGCTATATCTTGAAATGCCAATTTAAATGAGAAACCTAATTATATTTTTCAAGATATTATTAATAATTTTTTAGTATCTTTGTCTTGAGTGTTTCATTAAAGGTGATAAGGTGTTAAATTATTTTGCATGATTTTTAATTTTTCTCATAAAGGATTCATGTCTTTATTTTTGAAGTTTCCACTATTATTAGATATTATGGTGTGATGAATCCAAAAATGACATATGTTTCTATTGATAATGAATTTGGAGATTGTAATTCCATTAACATTAATAACGGTCATAAATTATACCCACTTGGTGAAGTATTCTTTGGTAGTAATGATGAATACATGGTCATCTTGTGACCTAGGTAATTTTCCAATGAGATCTAATCCCCACATAGAGAATGTCAAAGGAGGATCCAATGTTTTAAGTTAAATGAAATGAGATTGAATTAGATAATCATGGAGTTGGAAAGTATTAAACCTTATATAAAATGTGATGGTTTATTTTTCAAGAGTAGGCCAAAATTGTCCCATCCATATTCATTTTTAGGTTGGAACATGCCCATGATAATGGACACCATATATTACCCCATATTATTTCCCAAAGAGATAGGGAAATTCACCTTGAGTAACAAAATAGAGAAAATGTACCTTTAATATTACAATAAGAGAGTAATTTATGTTTGAATACACATTTTTAAGATTATTTTCAAAGTCTAGTCTTTTCAATAGAGTTAACCTATGAAGGATAAGTATTATGTTCAATGAATTGGATATTGGATTTTTAACCATGGGATTTTTTGAGTAGTGATGGCCTAAATTTGGTAGATAATATAATCATCCTTGGAATATAGAGTATATGTATATTTAATCATATGAATGAGGAAATTTTAATCATGTCATACTTGGTGAGGTTGAAAAAGATAGCTAGACAAAGTGAAAGAATCAGATATAACATTTTTTCTCATGGGATAGCTTTGATGGTAAAATATATGAGATCTTTGGCAAGAATAAAGATAATTTTATTATATTCAATTATATTTTCACTTTTACTTTGATATTCATCATTGACTTGATGACATATGAGTTTTTAACTTCCTAAGGCATAAAAGCAAGGTATGTCTAAATTTGTGGCTACTTACATCCCAAAGATGAGATATTCATATTCAATCATGTTATTAGTGACTTCAAATATTAATAATAAAGTTATAGGAATTATTTTTACATAAGTGTTAGCTAAGACGTAGCTTACCTTAGCTCTTTGAGTTCACTTGACTCCATTGAATTGAAGTGTTCAAGTTTATTCATGTAAGTTGATTGTAACTTTTGGTAATTATTAAATGATGATTTTGGATTTAGGTTTGGAGGCTAATATTTTAAGATATTCAAATTTATTTATTATTTACCTTAAGATTGATCATTAAACTAGGAAATTAGTCTTTAATAGAAACAATTTGGTTTAGACATTATATAAAGAGGATCTCTTCATCAAGGAGGATGTATTGAAGCTAACTTGTAGTTAGGACTAAAGTGATAGTAATTTGATCACTGATCACTTGGAATTTGATTGATTTTTGAGTAATATTTATTAAGTCAAACACCATTAATATTATCATCAATTTTCCAAATCTATATCTAGAAAAGAAATATTTAGATAATAAATAATGAAGGGGATTATATTGGATAGTAACACAAGTGGTTTGATAAAGCATATAATGCCAAAGTTTTTTGGTTGTGAATTAGATTAAAAGATAATCACATTACACTTTAATTTAATGAGTCTCATATTAAATCAGTGTATGAATGATGTAGTAAATAACATACTCTTTTCCTAATTCATTTTGTCTCACAATCAATGCCCAACTATTATGAGGGTAGATGATATACAAAATATAAGATGATGATCACTAAAAGGTGGGAAAAAAGTAAATGAATGAAATAATTATTCCTTCATGTTATCAAATTATTTTTGACACATATCTATCCATTTTATAGCAACACTTTTATTAAGGAGTGAGTTTACCAAATATATGTAGTAATCTATCTTGAGAAAAAATTGTTAGATAGCCCAAAGTTTCCCAAGATAGGCATAAATGTTAGAAATAGTAATGTTGAAAATAATTTTAATTTTAGTGGGATCTACATCAATCCCTCATAAGGAAACTAAGATTCCTAAGAGTTTTTTGGAAGTGACATAAAAATGCATTTATAAGGATTTAATCTAACTTTTTATTTGATAAGATGATTAAAGATGATAACAACATCATGAAAATGGTTTTCATTATGCTTGAATTTGGAAATAAGATCACCCACATAGGTTTAAACTATTTTAAGCATGAGATAATGTGATATTGGCCATCACATATTAATAAGTTAGCCTAGAATTTTTTACATCAAAGTGAATATTAACATAGCTATAGGTTCCCAATTTAGTAGTAAAAGTATTTTTTGTTGATTCCTAGGAGCAATGTAAAGCTAATTATAACCTGAGAATACATCCATGAGAGATAACATATCATATCTATATATATAATAAACTATGGAATAAATTTATGGTAAAGGAAAGTTATATTTTGAACATGATAAGTTGAGATTATGAAATTTAATATACATATATATATATATATATATATATATATATATATATATATATATATGGCCACAATGAATTTATTATAAGAATGAAAAATGTTGGATACCCACTCCAAGTAATCAACTGGTTTGATGAATTTATCATCTAAGATCTTGATAATTTATTTATGACATAGGGTGGAAATCTTGAGGGTGAAATTTAGTTTCTTTTGACACACGTTTTTTACATTTGGATATGTTATGATGTTATGAAAAACTATATTGGGGTTAATGTTAAGAATGTATTCATGTGACCAAGAAAAAGCTTCATGATATTTGTTGAAAAAGAGGCTATAGTTATGTTTATCTTATGGATGGAGTTCCTTAGAGATAATAATTGGTATAGGAGAGGCATGTTACCCATAGTTAACTACAAAAGTTTGTTTAACAAGAATGACATTTCTGTCTTAGAAATGATATGGATCTAAAGGTAGCATATAAATGGGATGGGTTTTGGGATCAATGAAAATGTTTGGATAATGTAGTCAAGGATTGAATAATTGATTATAAGAGGTTGGATGATGTAGTCTAGGAGTTAAGTGATATGTTTAAAAATATCAAACTAGATGATACTATTATGACTATGTTAAATTATTTGAATGGTATTAGGTTAGATGATGCCATCAGATTTAGGAAAATTAATAATTTCTTGAACAATCCATGGAGAGTTTACCAATGGTAGATTAACAAGAGGTACATAACCTTTAGGTTCTAGTTTAGTGTCATAAGAGTAAGATAATATGTGAACCCCATGAACATCTTTGTCAAAATAATGAATTTTAACAATAGTATTTTGATAATTCACTACATTGAAATCCCATTATTGGGCTTGGGAAAAAATATAATCATCTTCATAGAATGGATAAATATTACATGCATGATAAGTTGAATGAGCAATTTCAGAGGAATTATCTTTTATGGAGACACATATATTACTAAAATTTTGAGGGGAAATTATTAAAGGGTCTTGAAATAATTGGGCTACCTCATAATCATTGAAAATGAAGTCATATTATATATAAGTGTCTTCATTATCATTGTATGGGGAGGATTTTCAATATTTTAATCAATCAAAGGAAAGGTATTATCTCATGGAAGGAGAGAAGGGGGAATCCATTTTGATATATAAGGATTTAATTGAGTGGTATTCATTTTTTTCAATCCATTGGGTTCATCATCATCAGAATCCACCAAACTATAATTTGTAGACTAGGATTCATATTGATGAACTTAGAAAGATGTGGATTATTAATATTAAGAATGGTGGGGATTTGGTACTAATATTTAGGATTAGGAAGATAAATGTCCTAAGGGTTGGTATATATTTCATTTTTGTAGTGTTGGTCCTTATAGATGAAACTTATGCATTGATGACTAGAAGACAATAATTCTCATGTAGTGAGTCCATGGACAACCTAGAAGTATGTTGCAATAAAGTGGAAGATATAAAACCTTAATATTGGTGTTGATTATTTTGGGTTGGATATTAAGAGGGAGCCAAATGAAACCAATATCCTTTTTATTGATTTTATCTAATCCATGACAAGTATATTTTTATTAATATTATCTTTGAAGTATCTAAGTTTTTGGAGTAATTAAAGGGAGGTAACATTAATTTTAGAGACTACATACACCAAGCCTTTTATTATTAAAGTATTGTTGATTCTAATCTTATTAAAGAGGAGTAGGTAATCAACTCAAAAAATAATTTCATCATTATTCATATCATTTTCAAGAAACTCTGAGGGTATCTTAGGGGAGAGTATTGAGAAATGGTTTTGATAAAATGAAATTCCATAGGTTTAGTACTTTTAAAGGTTGGGATAATAAATTCAAATTTTCTTGATGGAGGATATTAAATGTCTTAAATTTTTTGTATGAGAAACTTGTGATGATAAAGAGAAGTTATCACTAGTTCCATTAAAGTAAAATTTCAAGGCATGGATTTAATTTCATATATAAAATTATATTGTGGTTATTCGGTAGATCTATAATGAATCTTAGGTTTATTAGTAGTAGTGAGATTATTAGGAATGGAATAATTAGGTTAAGTTTCTTATGGTGGAGTTGGATCATCACTAGTGTACTAATACAAAGATGAAATATAAGTGATTGTAGTATCTTTAAGAAGTTGTTCTTAGGTACAAGCTTCTTAGGTTTGGTGACATGATATTTGTGAGTGGGATTATTATGGTAATTGACCCTTCCCCATTCACATATTTGGAATTAGTAAATTATTGATCATAAGTGACATAAAAAAAATAAACATTTTCATTTTTAAGATGTTGAAATATTTTTTTATGCATAAGAGGTTGAGAGGTGTTATTCTCATTGGCATCTCTAAAAGGAGGAGGGAAAAAATTCTAATTTTTCTTAGTCATGATGACTTGGGATTGATATCCATTTTAAAAATGTGGTTCTGAATTTGGAGAATTTATTAACTATTAGATGTTTACATAAGGTTCATTTTTTGGACCATTTGTGCAAGTAATTGAGTTATATCTATAGGTGGATTTTGATTAAATATATTAGGAATATGATGACAAATATCAACATTAGGAGTGATTCTCCCCATGTTAGTTTTAGTTTAAACAACCATTATAGAACATGAAGGAATTTTTTAAAATCTACCATTCTTTTTTGAGTGTAAATGGTATTGTCATCAATATTATTAAAAAGATGGGAGTCATATAGATATTTAGTTTGGTTGATTTCAACCATGTTACATGAACTAAATCTAGATTGATTTTGGGAAAAATTATACCCTAAAGAGTTATATTCAATGGTGGACAAGGTGGGAAGAAGGGAATAACCCATGTATAGTTAGAATGGGTTAAGGATAGAAATAAAGATCTCAAGAAGTGACTATCATGACCACCCAAAATTATTATTATTATTTTATAAATATTTTGATGTATTATTAGATTATGGGACATTTGTATTAGTTTCATGATTAAATTATGTTGTTTTAGACATATTAGTTTATTTTATAATTCAATTATTATACTTGATTTAATTAGAGATATATCATATTTGTATTGATGATGTGATTTTTCATGGATAAAAGTGTTGATGTCAATATGATCTAAATTGAGAAGTGAAATATTTCATCTAAAATTATGATCAACATATGCAGGTATATAACTATGATAAAGTTATGAGTGAGATCCTAGGTCTTTTACCCTAATTTCCATTTCTTTGAGTTATGTGTCTCAATGCATCTTATATTATGGACTTTTAAAACTATACAATTGACTATTATTTTGTGTGGTCCTTTGTGTGTAATTTGTTCCATCTTGAGTTTATTATTAAATAAATAGATGATAGTCGATGATAAAAATAGTGAAGGTTATAAATAATAATAATAATAATAAGATGCATAAGCATTATATTTGAAAAAAAAATGAGAATAATTTCATGGCATATTTGTAGTCAAGGATGTTTAATGTTGCATAGAAATATTGACTATGTTTTAAATCACCATGGTTATTGTGCTTTGTTTATGTTCAAAGACTTGGACCATGGATTAATGCATGAAAGTCAATTAGACTATGGTATTGGAAATATAATGATAAGTCCCTTGGACTTAAGCCATAATAATAATGGCAAGGTCATTAGGACTTTGGTTTTGTAATAATTAAGTTATTATTAGTTTTTCGAAGCATGCATAGTTGACTAAGAGTTAACCTTAATCAATTGTTAAAGATTATATAATGCATTGGAAGGCATTAATTTCATGCTTGGTAACTTGATGTCATTTTTTTTACTTTATAATGTAAGGTGTCAAGGTATTTTAGCTCTATTTTGAGTTCTATACACTTAAATCCTACATGAACAATGATCATTTGGTAAAAATGGAACCAATTGCCTTAATTATGAAGAACTCAATAATTCTTCAAGTTGAAACTATAACTCAAGGAACTTTAAATTTTTTTATATGAAACTGTTAATTGATGGGAGTAGTAGGAAGAAAGGAGAAAATAATGAAAGGGAAGAAATACAAAAATAAAAATGAAGGTTGAGAAGGTAGAATGACTATGAACCTAGCCGTGGGTACTTCTTTCAAAAGTTAAGTTTTGTTCATTTAATGGGATTTTTTTTGAAAAGTTTAATATGATGTTTTACTTTGAAAATAAATCCATAATGTTGTATGGATGTATTTGAATTGTCATTGAGTGTATACATTAATTTTCTACTTATAAAATGACTTATTTGACTAAAAACTATGGCTAATGAAAACCCAATATTGGGTGAGATCATATTGGCTCTATCTTTCCATTAGATGACATATATATAAGATGAAATAGATGATTTTGTGTTTATTATCACCTTGGAATATGTATGGGTGAATCACTATGATTTTTTTTAATTTGTATGTGTGTTTTTGTGTTATTAGGTTATGGGTTTACATTATTTTTCTAACACAGTTATTATTTTTCAATTTTGTTGATTGCATTAGTTATAAAACCTACTTCATAAACAATATTGTGTGTTATCATGTTTGAGGTTTTGTTATATTTTACTAGTTATCTCACCTATGAGTAACCTTAGCCTAAAACTTGGATCTCATTCATAATTTTATTATAGTCATCTATGTGTATGTTCTAGGTTCATTAGGGGGTGACCTATTCCACTTCCTAGCTTATGGATGGGGTGGGTAGGGATTTACTATATGGTTGGGCTTATATGGATGTTTAAAATACTCTTAATGGATGTTTATCAAGCATGTTTTTGTATTGGATTATTTTTAGGAGATGTTACATGTTGCTTATTGGGTCTTATTCATTCTTAAAATACTTTTCAAAATGTACTGTGTAAAATTTTGAGAAGGATTTATTGTATGATCTTTAGGCCATGTTGGATTATTCATGATCCAAAGTTATTTATTTAGTTTATTTTATGTTTTTTAGTAGGTTTATTGGTTCAAGGGAATGTTGGTTGAGTACCATAACCACCTCATGAAAAAATTATAAATATTTTTTAATCTTTGTAAATATCAACCAAAATAATACAACTTTACATTTTTATGAAAGCCTTATTTACAATGTAGTTTCTTAGTTATTCTTCCATTACTCTTGGATCCAACAATGGTATCAAAGCCACATTTTGAATAGGAGTAAATTGGAATAATAACATCTCATTTTTAAAGAGAAACCACTAGTTAAGGTTTCACAATATTTTTGGAAAGAGAAAAAATTGTAGGTCTAAGTACTATTTATGAAGGCTTCATTATATGAGAAGATGCATATTTTTTGAAGAGGACCGCATGAATTGATAGATCCTTGAGAGTATTATGTATTGTCAAATATTGTTGATCTCTTTGAGTAAACTTATTTGAATATTCCTCCAAGTAGTAAACATTTGATCTATGTGAAATTTTAGAAATATTTGATTAGTATGGTGATTGAATTGCACATGTATGGCTATATGAAGTTTTGAAAAGTTTTAATTTTATATACACCCTTGAATTTGTCTTAAATTACTACATAAATGACATCAATTTTCTAAGAGAATATAATTCATGTTTATTTCAACCTCTATAAATGCTATCTCCAAAATGAAATTGTATGGCTACCATTATATATCCACCAGATTTTTTGTGCACATTTATAGGTTTTTTAAATCTTACTCATTGAATGACTTCTTAGATCCATTTCATATGTATGATAATTAATATTTAATTATTTCTTGTAAAACTAAACTTATATTGCATCCAAATTCCATGGATAAGATGAAATATTTAGATAAATCTTACAAATTATTTTAGAATATTATTTTGGGAACTTGTACAACATTTTTTAATAGTTCTGGAGGATCATACACTTTTTTTTGGAGGCTTTCTATTATAAATCCCACCTGTACAATGTAGTGAAAAATCTAATAAATATTAGTATGGTACAAGTTTTAAAATTCCATTTATTTCCTTAGGTCAAAAATTAGTGGGCCCCTCAGAGTGCCAAATCAAAAATTTTACTTGCAAGTAAATAAGGGTTGTAGTTTTTCACATCGATAGATATTTTATTTTTTAAAATATGAAGATAGTTTAAATCAAATATCTTACATGATTGTATTTAAATTTATTATTGAGGAGTTGGTTAACCTCTTTTTATCAATCACTTACAATAGGAGAGGTTAAGAGTTAAAAACTTATAAACATATATTTTTAGTCATATTCGACATTATAAGCATTGTATTGTGATAATTTTTTGAGTGGTCACTATTTTATGTCAAGGTGATCATGCGACCTATCAATTTATAGTTTTTGGATGTTCTAGTCACAACATAATGGTTTATTTTGTGTGTTAAAGATTCTATATAGGTTTTTTTTGACAAAGATAATAAACATGATGTATAAAGGTGCATTTTTGGTGGAAACCAACACCTTAAAAATGCAAATTTTCATAATACCACCTCATGCTTATGTTGTCAAAAAGCATAATTCCCTTTATAGGTCCCTCAGGATCCATGTGATTGATAAAGTTTAAGTGTCAAATTAGATGTTGGAGTACCTATTGGAGGCTAGAGGACTATTACCCTTATCCAGTTAGTTATTTTCTTGAAGTTTGGGTTCAATGCTTAAATGGTAATTTTAGTGCCTATAGTTTGCTTATTTTAGTTCCAGTTTTGGATTTCTACACTTGATATTTATGACATGGAGTAGACATGATATTTTTTATTTTTTTATCTCATTACATAACTTATCTCATCTCACCTAATAAGGGGAGAATAAATAACATTCGTAGGTATTCAATCAGTCCTTGATGATAGTATGAGTTGATAAGAGTTGATAACACTAGAAGTATTAAGCAAAGGTTATCAAAATTTGTTAGACATCAAGGAGATGTACCATACATAATAAAATTTATTTAATTTAATGAGCTTCTAGGTGAATCCTTATGTGAGTCAATATAGTGGGATATACCTTGATCATGTTCTACTATAGTACAATATGATGATCACAAGGGATGAATAAGCCTTGATCATGTTCATTATCCTTTTATGCCATAACTCATAGGTTGGGATTTTTTATGGAGTAACATCAGTTTTTTTTATTATCATGATATATAGTACACTATCTTTAGTTACTTCAGATTTTCTTTGATGATTTTAGAGTCATTTATCTAATTCTTTCATCTTTTATATCCCTTTGGATCAAGGGGGATTTTTTTGCATTATTTATGATATAAAGTTATTTGTTTAGTTTATTTTATGTTTTTTTAGTGGGTTTACTAGTTCATGATAATGTTGGTTGAGTCCCATAACCAGCTCATGAAAAGATTATAAATATTTTCAACTCTTTGTAAATATCAACTGGAATAATACAACTTTACATTTTTATAAAAGTCTCATTTACATTGTAGTTTCTTAGTTATTCCTCCATTTTCCCTTTAGCCAACAAGCCATTCTTATTTTTTAGGAAAATAAGATTTGTTGTATGATATGTAACATGTACATGTCATTTTTAATTATTAAAGTAATTTTCAATTTATTTATGAGTTGTTTTGATTTGTAAGTTTATCTTGAGAGTAGATTTACTAGTTTAATCATGTGATACATGATTATTAATCTCTTTGACTATTGAGTTATCTTTCATGAAATTATATTTAAGATAAATTTATTATTTAATCACAAAGCATAAAATTGTTTGATTTATGTCAAATAACTTATGGTTTAGACAAACATGTTAACCATATTATTTTATTAAGAATATTGGCCAAGTTTCATTTATTAAAGAAGATCTTGAAATTTTATTATTTTAGATTGGGTAATCATTTCAAGCTTTAAACCTTGAGGTTTCTATCTATTGGGGAATTTTACTTCTTAAGATTTATAATTCTATGTACACACATTTACTCGATTGTGCATATAAATTGGTAAAGTAGTGTATTTATGCTATCACTTAAGTTGTGTTTGGTTCCTGAAGTATAAAGTGTTCATTCTTCACTTTAAATGGAAAAGAAATACTCTAATATTTTACATTTTGATTCCTATGCATTAATATCATAATATCGTGAGCCTATCTTAGTATGGACTGTATTTAAATGGAATGTGAATCACTATGTATTAGTACATCATTGCTTTTTATATTTGAGTAAATTACCAATTATGTATTTTTGGTTTGGTTCATGGATATTAATGGATCTATCATGTTTTTGTGAAAAATGATAATTATATTATGCTTTAGTGGATATGCATGGTTGTAACATGATTTTGTGAATAATGACTATTACAAACTCATACTATGAGTTACAATTTGTATCTATTGTTGTCATACATTAATTAAACTCTTCCTATTATTTTATCCCTACATTTGAACATGGTTTTTCATGTTATTATATTTAAAAAAAATAGTATGCCTTTAGGTAGTCCATGGAGGATGAATTGTAATACTTAATTTATGGTCTAGTTAGCATTAACACATGGACAAATTTCTTAATTTCTTTTAGTTATTAAGTGGAAATAGCTTCTCCTTTTGAGAAATAGAATAAGAGGATGGTAATGTGTTTTAAATTTATATAAAGGAAAATGGTAATCATTCTGATTTATGATAGATTATTTTGGGAATATGTTTTTATGAGCATGTATAATAATTTAAAACATTAGGAATGAAACTCAATTTTTTAATTTTGGCCCTAATTAGAGGCTATCTATGTGTATAAACTATTGTATGGATTATATAACACCTCAATCTTATATAATTGGAAAACTTAGACCTTGGTTGTTCCTCTTAATTCTAGACATTTCCTTCTTTTCAAAAGTCTCATATCTACTTATCTTGTCCCCATGGGCCTATATATTAGTTTGACCAGTCTTATGTTGATGACCCAAACCATGTATCTTGCCTAGAATTCTTAAAACCTACTTATATTGACCTTAGACACTAGCATCCCAGATAGACACATGCATTGATGCTATTATCTTGCTCTAATGTAAATGTATAGTGCCTCAAAGTTATATAATTTAAAAATTAAATGTATCATAATGGTCAGCCTAAGTTCTTTAATGTGATTTATTTCTCTTAGGGGATTAATAAAAATATAAGATCAACACTCATTCATTCCTCACCTAGAAAGTTATTACCTAATGACTAGTAAAGTTACAAAAGGAACTCAATCAAGCACTCAAGTGAGAAAATATTCTCTATTTTCCCATATTTCCATATCAGTCATAGGTATAACACATACATAGGCCTAAATTACTAAAGGATAATCCCAATATCTATATTTTCTAAGTTGCAAGATAGGTAACTATTATACTCACTTTTAAATATTACATTATTCTCACATAAGCTAAAATGTAAAGGAAAACTACATTAGTTTGAGTCTCTCTTTAAAGTATTGTATTATGAAATACTCATTTATAGATGATTCTTTAGGGTAAACTTGACACCATGTGCCCACTAGCCCATTTTACCCAAGGTCAACATGAAGATGCAAAACTAGGGTTTTGAAAAATCATGAGGAGTGACAGTCCATGACCTAGATTGTAATGAACTAGAGTGAAGGTGAAATCAATCCTAGAAGCATACAGGTCATCACATCCTTTTCTAATATTTATTTCATACAATACACTTACATCAAGTTTAGATAGTAGTGTCGATGTAACTATCCCAAGGTAATTTTAGTGTCTATAGCTATAGAAGTGTCAATTGTAGAATATGAAAACTATTCTAAAATCCTATTTTTGTCTATTTTCTACCTATTTTGTATCTATAATAACATTGGCATCAAATAAAATCTAATTACATTACTTATTTTTCATTTTTATACCTATCCTTGTTGTATTTATTATTTTTAGCCTTAGTTTAAGAAAGTCAGTATATGTTTATTTGATTTTTTTACCCAATTGGCTTGATATAGATCTAATCATCATCCGTATGCATTATCATTTATATATTCTTAACTCTATCTATGCCAAGTATTATTCCTTATCCAATTTAGGGTTAGACATTTTATGGACCCAATCTTTAAATATCACTCTTACCTAAGTATACCATTTAGGATGTTTCTTACTTGTTTTGTCCTAATCTTTGATTTCTTTATCTCTCTCATCATGGATGATATAAATTGATTTTATGACTATGGTTATGAAACTCTCTAAATTTATATTAAGGACGGGGTAAAAATTGATTGCTCTCATATTATTCCAAGTATTAAAGCCTCAAATAAAATTTTAAATGGTGGTAGCTATATACAATCACAAATTCATCATGTCTATAAATCAATCTTAGCTCAGAGAAGATACAACATACCTATACTTTTTAATTGGGATACACTTTTTAAGTGGGAGCATGACCAATATGGGGATCCACTAAACCTGATTAGGGGATCACTTATTGCAACATATCATGCTAGGAAGGGTTCCAAAGCCTATAGTCTAACACAATCACAAAACAACTCTAATGGAGTCATAAGATTTAAATAATTCACCTATTCTAATAAAAAGAAAGTAAATATAATATAGTTCACACCAAATCTTGTGGCACAAAGTGAGGGTTAGAAATAATAAAAAAACTAAACTAAACAAATATTAGAAGACATATACTAATTTGAATGTATATAGAATCCCAATACATGAGATAAGATTAAAAATGAACTATCTATCTACTCTTACAAAGGAGAAATAAATTTATGAATACTTACCTTTGAAGATGAACCTGTCAAGCCTTGATCTCTCCCTTGGCGAAGGTGCTTCGCAAAAGATTGTTGTGGTATGTAATGATAACCAAGATAAATTAGTTATAGGCTACACAACATATCTAAGCATCCAAAAGACTTATCCATAAGACAAGATCCATATCTCAAAAAAAAGTATGGAACACTAATATTTATTCCTAAAGTAGAATGGTCAATAAGAAGATGTTGATTCACACTTCTTTGCTATTAATTCTTCTCTTATAAAATAGTGGGACTAAACTTGTATATATAGATGGATCTTACCCTAAATCTTCCCAAAAATGTTAGTTATATAGGGTAAAATCAGTCAACCTAGTGTCTTTTTAGGGATAATTCACTAGGTCTAAGTTAGGTCAATCAAAAGACTAACAAGCTAAGAAAGTAAGAAGTACCCTTAGACTATATTGGGTCAACCTAGTTGACGTAGTATAGTCTACTGAACAAAAGGGAGTTAAGGCAAAAAAAGGATGGATAAGGCATGACAACTGAGAGGAATGGGTAGGATCAAGGAGAATAATCTTAGGGTAAATGGTTTTAGGAGAAAATTTTGTAGATGGAAAGTGGAAAGGAGAAACAATCTTACAAAGCACTAATGGTCTGCCCACCCCTTTCATAGTGTATCCCTTGAGGCACACACCTAGAGAGATTGAAACTTGATAAGTTCTTATAAGATAAAAAGTGTTAGTAATAAATAAAAAGTTTTAAAATATTATGTATACATATGCCCCACTTGAATCTCATCACATGTCATGTAAGTGCAACATAGTATGGTACTTCGGGATATAACATGATAACACACAACAATGGTGTTAAGTAAATTATAGTAAGTAGAAAATAAGATAAATGAAAAGAATAAATTGAAAAAAGCATACCTTTAACTTACCTTAGTAACATAGATAAAGAAGTATATTGTAATAAATGTAAAGGAGTCTAATGAGAAGAACACTAGGTGAACCTGTAGAAGTTAGTGAAAAAAATAACCAAAAATCAAAAAAAATGGAGAATAGGCATATGGTAGTGGAAAAGATTCTATATATCATCATGAATCCAATGAATATTATGGTTTTGAAAATGGATGAGTAAAAGCAAAGATATAAGCAAAATAAGGAATCTATTGAAAAATAATTGAAATATTTGAATTTTGAAAAGTGTTTTTAAAGAGGGAAAAAGACAATTCATTTTTTATTTTGATTTGTGAGAGAGGGGAAAAAGAGATCTGGAGATAAAAATGAGATAAGATGGTGAGGAGATAACATGCTAGGCAATGAGAAACTCCAGAGGTGGTAACAAGTGCACTTTAGATATGAAACTATGAATCTCAAACAAAATTTTGAATTTTTTAGTGAATTAAGTGTAGTTTTAGTAAAATTTTATTTGAAGCATTTTAATATGTCAAAATGAAACAAAATTAGATTATAGGGGTAGAAAATAGGAAGAAAAAAAATGGGTGTAGAGGATTTAGGAAGAAAGTAATAAAATTGTACTTTTTTGGGAAAATTCAAGGGGTCAATAGGTAGAAAGCACTAGGTCAACCCAATCAACCTAGTGGGCTAGAAATGAGTAGAATCCACAGTGCCAACCTAGTAGGTATGGGTTGAACCTATACATTATGCAAGCTAATGGCTTAGTTTGGAGTTTCCAAGTGGTTTGAAAGGTCCAAAATGGAAACTAAACTCTATGGAGGTGAAGAGAAAGGGTTTGACTTAGATTTTTGAGTCAACTAGGTGAAAAGATAGGAAAATTTTGGTCAAACTAGTTTGACCCAAGAGCTAGAATAATACAAAAAGCACGCAAAAGGTTGAAAGAAGGCTAGAATGGCCCAAAATGACCAAGTAAGGTCAAAAAGGACAAATTAGGCTAAAATTAGGTTGAAATGACTAAAATAAAGTAATTTAGGCTTTTTTTTGGGATTAAAAAGAATGCATTATGATTATACATGACGTGGAGGAAATGATACATCTTTTGTTGTTTCTTGGGTACAAGGATGATGGAGATTTCAGAGACTTATATATGTGACATGGGTATTGGTACTATTAGATAGTTTTTTAGATGGAGATAGGGATAAATTAATATCCATAGGTCTAGGCAAGATAATTGATATGTGTTTGATCCCCCTCAGTGCTAATTTTTTAGTCATGTTCTTTAGTTGTTGGGAATAATTGACTAACACCTTTAGATGGGAGGTGGATGGGGATATAATATAGGTGGATATCATGCTATAGGATGTCCATACCATCCTTAGGATACCTATAGTAGGAGTAAAGGTGACCATAGGGATACCAGACAACCTAGAAGAGAGGAGACCCTTAACCATGTGGGCTATAAGCTCAGAGATGATATTACCAGGTAGGAGAGTTAGCATGTTTGATGTCTATAAATAATAGATTTCATACATTCAAAAGTCTATGATAGGTTTTATGACATATCAAGTTCTATGTCACAAGTCAGATAACAAGGTATCATTATTTTTGGTAGCCTTGAGAAGGATGATCTTGGAGGAGTGAGTTCTATAGTATCTAGGCTCTATCATCTAGGTCCAACTAATACATAATCTATATCAGATGTTGGTCAAAGGGAATAATACCATGTGATTAATTATATTGTTGAAAACTTGGATATATGAGAGGTTTATTATGTATTGGTTGGCTGGGTTACCCTATGTAGTCAATGATATGTCACCTTGAGTGTAGAGATGGAGAGATGACTAGGTAGCAAAAGTTTTGACCCACATACTAGCATTATAATTAGTGATATGTGTAGACATATTGTGGAAACCATATGAGCACATAAAAATTACATGGATGAGCTAGGACATAATTACACCAGTGATAGTGAGGACAAAGGTGGTCAAACACTATTTATGGTGGAGAGAGCCTCATTTGGTGGAATGGGTGCTAGGGTAGATGGGCCTACCTCATCCATCAACATTTATACTAATTCTTGAGTTTTGGGCTTGGAATTTAAAGGAGCCATGGTGGAGGAGAAGACTAGGACCACTAGTGGTGAGGTTGATACTAAGGCCATGTTGAGGGAAACCATGGACTAGTTGGGCATGATGAGGAGATGAGTAGGAGGATAGAGATGTGAAAGATGAGATACCAAATGTACCATTACTAGCTTCAAACAAGATGAACACCTACCATTGAGGACATGGCATTGATGGAGGTATGAGTAGGAGAGAGTGGATATTATTACCATCTTGGATGACCCCATAGGTGAGCCAGAGGAGATGATAAAGAGACCACTTAGATGCAGTTTGAGATGGACAAAAGCCATGATAGTTGGGTTTGAGCTGAGGATGTGAACTACAGAGGAGGTGCTAAGAGGTCATGTAGATGGGGAGACTATGTTGGGAATTTGTGTAGATGGTGTGACCATATTGTTTGAGACACATATAGGTAAAGAGATGATTGAATATTATTACTTAGGTTTTTATTTTGAAAATAGAGAGATATTTTGAGATATAAAAGTGATCTAATATCCATCTTGTGGGATTTTGTAGGTGTATATGAGGATGAGGAGGAGAGATGGGGGTCCCTAGGAGCACTCCTTGATGTCCTAGATGAGACTTTGTAACCATACAACCCCATGACAATAGAGGATCCAATTGTATTATCTACCCCAACTCAAGCAAGCTGGTTTAGATTAGCTAGAGAGGCAAAAAGGAAGATATGAGTGCAAAGAAAGAGGATTAAACCACCACCAGTGATGGGTTTATGGGAGATACAAGCATGGAAGGCCTTAGTAAATGATAGAGCTATGCATCTAGCTATAGTAACATAGATGATAGAGATCTAAACCCAACTGGTGGAGTCACAAGTGTGGATAATTCACCTACAAGGATAGGTAAAGGGATTGAGATCTCAAATGATCTCCTTACAACATACTATTTGGAAGATTCAGACCAAGGCCTCAATAGACAAAATAGATAGGCCATGAGATACATAGGATGGAGGTCAGCCATAGAGCTGAAACATTGTATATGGTTATATATGTTTTTTTAATTTAAATTTCATGATATATATATATATATATATATATATATATATATATATATATATATATATGATGGATCATTTTGGCATATTGATGTTGGATGTGTATGTTTTAATTATGATGGTTGTGTTTGTGGATGATTTGGATATATTTATTTCTATCACATGTATTTATCTTTGTTGTATATGTTATAGTAAATATATGTGATGTGGTTTTATTTCTAGCATTATGTAGGACACATGCATGGTTTAAAAAAATAGGCAAAAGAACTTGGAGAAATATAATCAAGAAATAAAATGTACTACATTCTATTTCAAGTTGGGAAATGTGTAATAACAAGAAAATGACTAGGTATAAAGATCCAAGAGATAGTAAAACAAGATGGTGAAAATGAATTTGTTTTTAAATCAATGCGAAAGATTTTTACAAAAATTAAAACAAGTAAAGTCATACTAATATCATCTTGGGAAGTATGAAATCAATACACTAAAAAGGAAGGTATGAATGAGGGAATAAATGGTAATAAAAAAATTAATTAATTTAATCAATAATGCTAAATAATTCTGGGAAGTATGAAATTAAAAAAAAATTGCAAAAGTTTGGTCTTAAATTCATTATACTAATTCAAGCTGGGAAGTATGAAAAATTCAAGAAATGGGTGTAATATTACACACATTAATAAAATAAGAAGATAAAAAGGCAAAAAAAAATTAATTAATCATAAAACACACTAAATCAAGTTGGAAAGCATGTCAATGATGTGTAACTTCATAATTGATCGAATTTTATCTAAAATTTGAGACATGTAATTTGGATGTTGATTTAGGTATTGGAAAATTTTGTGAGGAGGTGAGAGTCCTATCCATGGTATTATACTAAAAATAAATAAATAAAACACCACTGGGGTGGAATAAAAATATCAGGTAATAAATTATGTGGGCAATAAGAAGGAAAAGATGGTAATTTGTGAGGAATGTCAAGTCCTATCTGTGGTCTTATAGAGTAACTCACAAATGAAATCGCAAGGGGAGTGATTAGTAGAAAAAATAATATTTCTCAAGAGGAAATATAAGGGATAGAAGGAGTGAAAAATGGAGTGTAAAAATCAATACTTAGGTGTCTTATGAGAATACCTTAGGAGGCAAGAGGCATACTAAGGACATGAGAAGATACTAGATGACTAGTGGTCATCTATGTACAAAGGAAACCTTTTCACTTTAGACACAAAGATTTTTAGGAAAATAATCATGATACTAAGACTAAATAATTAATGTAGATTGGTATAAGGAAAATTAAAATAGAACCACTTTCCCATGATGTGTTCCATGTTCTTCATGACCCCTTACAGAGTCATTCATCTACAATGAAGATTGGATACTTGCATGAGAAAGTAGGTAGCACTACAAGATTTTTTTATTATCCTCTTATAATCTACTAGCCTAACACACCCCAAAGGACCTTGTATCTATCATGATTCCAACTATGGAGTTTAAGATTTGACTAGAATAAGGAGATGTGCTTTGAATCACGTATTTTAGTGTGATTAGATTTTTAAGAGTATTTTTGACTTTTGATATCATTGCCTTTTGTTTAAATGATTTGAATTTTAAATTTTGATAGATTATTAAGATTACTCCTCCATATCGAATTGAAATTCCCAATCATGATAGATAAAGTGATAAACATAAATGAGTTATAGGGTAAAGCTAAAGGAACCTAAGTAACCAAAGACAAAGACTTGACTAGGATACTTACAATGAAATAGCATGTGATCTCAAGTATCAACCATGTATATGCTTGGTTTTCAAAAAAAGGAAGAGGGAAAAAGAAGATTCAAAGTGGACTAGTAAAAGGGGATAATAATTAGAAAGATTATTTGATAACTGATCACATGGTAAAGGGAGATAATAACTAAAGGGAATAGGGTTTGTATAACCAAGTCACCATGACAAATTATATGGGAAAATGAGGGATAAGAAATAAAAACAACCATAAAGATATAAGAAAGAGAGTTTTGAGAAAAAATATAGGGAAAAAGGGAAATCAATGATAAAATATAACCATATGTGAATATAAATTATAATATAAGATATAGTACAACAAGTAAGATAGTGATATAAGTAAAAATTTGACATAGTGTCAAATGATACAATAGATGGATAAAGATAAAATTGGAGAACACATCTAACCCAAATGAATCTATGAAATCACCATGCATGTTCTCATAAATACTAATAATTCTATCCACACACATTATCTAATACATTTGATAAGTCTCTATGAAGCTAGATACATATTGCTACTAAAGTTTCATTAATCTTAAATGAATACTGGGAATATACTTCCTTTCTAATACCTCCATAGAAAATGTATGAATGATTGATGGATCATGTTGAAGAGAAAAAATTAGGCAAAATATGGTCAAGATAATGTGTGGGAACACGATCTACTAGTGATGTAGGAATCACCGATGGAGATGAATCCATGGGTGAGGGAAGGTCCACAGGTGAAGGAATCATAGGTGGGGGAATAAAAGGTGGTGAAGGGACCACAAGAGGGGATGGAACCACTAGAGGTGAAGCCATAAAAGAAGAAGGAGAAGCCTTCTTATGGGAATGACCTATGGTAGGAATAGAATAAGGTTTAAGAATGACTATAAGATGATCTTTGAGATGTTATTGTAGGATACAACAATGATCAGTGTGATGGGTACCACATAAATTCCATAGACAATATACCTCACCATACCTGGGTAGATATTTAGGAAGTACCTTTGAGGGAGGTATGTTTTTGTTTGATGATGGGAATAAGGATGCAAGGTGTTAATATATTATTGTAACTTATGACAATGGGTGGATGAATAATTATCTATCCCATGGAAGCAATAGATTTATTTATGAGTGGTTTTATGAGGACTCATGAAAGGAGTTATAATAGGAGTATAATAAGCTAAAGAACACTCGTCAACCCATTTGGTAGGTAGAGGAGCCATCTTAGGTAAGGAAAGAAAAACATCACCAAGTGAGGGTAATGATGAGGAAGAAATGGAACTAGGGTCAATGGAGGGAGTGATAACATCAAAAAAAATGGTAGGCTTAATAATAGTAAGAGTAAAAATATGATCAATTATGGTAGGATAAAAAATAGGCTCAATTATAGTAGGCTCTACTAAAGGAAGAGCATGAACAATATAAGGTATAAGGAGAGTTACACTAACCTCAAGGGTAAACCAACTATGAAGGTCAGGGTACCTAACAAAATGGTAAGGCTCAATCATAGCATGATCTATGATCATAGTCCTCCATGGCTCCTTAGAAACTAGATGTGATGATGCCATCTCTACCTTATGATAAATGTGAAAAATAAAAAAATTAGGAACTATAACTGAAGTAAAATGATGAGATGCATGAAAAGAATCAAGTAAAGAAGAACAATAATAGACAATCTTAGCATCATGGGCCTATATAAGAATTCTTAACAATGGATCATCTAAGGAATAACCATCATCATAATCCTAAGTGTAAATATCAATGACATAAGTAGGGATAACCTTATCATCCTATTAATTATGGTGAATATAATGCCTATTTTTAGTCAAGAGTATGGGAATGTCATCGCAAGGAGGCTTGAGAGAATGAGGTTGTAAGGAGATAAGAAGTTGTGAGATGATATGAGGTAAGAGATTGGAATTTTTTATCTTTAAGTTAATCTCATCAGGCTCATAATCATCAAAATCTAAGAGGTTAGGAGGAATGTTAACAATGACCTTAGGATGCCCATTATAACCTCAGGTTGAATTGACAAGAAAATTAAGATGATGAGACTCATGAAATGGAACACTAGGCAAAGAATTTAGAGTAGGAATCTTTAAAACACCATGATCTTGGAATTTTTTGAAATTTCAAGGGTTAGTGTCACCCTAAATCTTGAAAATGGCTCCATTATGAGGAAAATTAACACATTGGTAAATAGAGGAAGCAATAACTCTCATGTGGTGAGTATACGGCCTACCAAGCAAGATGTTATAAGAAAGGGGGAAGTTAATGATCATTACCTTCACATGGATGGAGATATATGGGGTGGTAATGGGAAGCCATATGCAACCTATAGGAGGAATTTTCCTTCTATCATATCCTTGGTAGGTGTTACATGTATAATTGATATTACATTTAAAATATCCAAGGGTTTTGATGAAATTGAGAGAGGCAATGAAGGTTCTAGAAATCTCATCAATCAATGCATGATTAACTTGGATATCACCTATTTGAACACTAATAAATAAGGGAGGATCATTTTCATGAAGAAAAATCTCATCAAGAATCATATATGAAATAAGAAATCATAGAAAAAGATAGGTGTTTATATTTTCATCAATGTTTATATACATATATTCACATTGGTTTAAAATACTATCTTTGGATCAAAATAAATCTACCTCTCATCCTTTTAGAGGAGGATGAGGGACATTAATCTTGAATAAGAGTTACATGAGGTAGTTTGTATGATGGGGAGAAGTCCTCATAAGCTCAAATAATGTAATATTAGAATGGGAGATTAACGAGCTCTGCAATGGGATCCCATTCATCATAAACCATAAGAATTTTATTATATATAGGTTCATAATGGTTAAGGAGGTCCTCAAAAGGATGAACCATATTGCATTGAAATTTATTTTGATATGAAGGAGAAATTTTGGGTCAAGGTTATAAATCATGTTGAGATGATGAGCTAGTTGGTTTAAGTTGATTTTGAGAATTGGAAGAAGTGTTAGTAGAATCTTGGTTATCATTAGAGTTGGAAGATGATTGAAGAGTGGTATAAATAGAATGGTAAGTGTTATCTAAGGGAGAATCATAAATTATATAATCAAAAGTAATAAGGTCATCTTTCCCCAACTCATAAATGATTTGGAAAATAATATTGGATATCATGATATGTCTTATGTGACGGAAGAGTGTAGATAGGATGGGAATCAATGAAAGCCACCACCCTTCACATATTAGTCATGCTAACCAAAATATCTTCAAAATTTGGTTCAACAAGAATTTCTAAATTATTGGTAGAAGGTGTAGAATTGTCTTGATTTTCTTGGATATGTTAATGATTAGGTAAAGGATCTTTGTAGATAGCCAAATGAGCATTGGCTTGATTCATGTATTGAGTTTATTCATGTTATTTATAGTCCTTGAAATAAATCTCATGGGATTTTTGATGCTTAAAAATAATGGAATCATGATAAAAATTAGGGCTAAGAAGAAAATCCATAACAAAATTATGAAGTTGTTTATAGGTCTCATGAGAATGACCCCAACTAACATGAATTCAACAAAACTTGTTAGGATCATACCAGGTTTTCATAGGATGAGTAAGGTCAAGATGTCATGGAAGAGGCCTTGGTATATATTTAAGAAATTTAGATAAGGATAAAGGTTTGTGACTGTTGATGTTATTTGGTGAAAAAAATGAGGATTGGTATACTATTGAGAAGAAATATATTCTTCCAAATAAGGGTTAGGAATGATTACTTGAACATTGTGAATGGTGTGATAAGAATTGGTAACACCATCATTAGTGATATTGTGATTTTTTTTTATGAGTAAGAGATGAGGACCCAAAGAAGGTTGGGGTGGCTCAAATTGATGCATTAGTAAATATTTTCTTTTAACTTGGTTGATATCTTCCTCCAAAATTTATATTGTAATTTAGGAAAGAGAGCATTTGTAAAGAGATGAAAAAGATTTCATCTTCTTGTTATGTTCAAATTTGTTTCACAAAGTTTTCTATCTCTTAACAAAGGCTTGGTCAGTTTCATTTCATGTTGTTTACAATTAATGAAATGGGCCAAAGTGTTTTCTGAAAGATAATTAGTTTGAAAATCTTACACTAAAGCATTTCCTAAGTCCTCCAAAATAGAAATAGAATGAGTTCTAAGTTGATTGTACCAATGAAAGGCTTCACTTGTGAGGGTTTTGGCTAGGATCTTAGTAGTGGCAAAGGTGTAAATTTTTTACCCAATCCTTGTAAGTATTTCCAATTTTTTTGAGGTGAAGGGTAGGATCAGTTGACCTATTGTAGGCTAGAATTTCACCCTTGTGGGAAAATTTTTCAAGCTCTCTCACTCCCACATACAATATTGGAACAACCTCAGGCTTTGGGTATCCTATAGTGAGGTTGAACCTCTAGGATTTTTTATGAGGCTAGCTCCTTAGATGCTTCACTTTGGCTTGTTTACCACACTAAAATATACTAATAAATAAGGAAAATGTAGATAAAGATAACATGAAATGGGAACCCAAGCTAAGGATGGTGATGCACCAAAGATGAAATGATCCACTTTCAGCTTGGAAGCCTTAATGACTACTCATGAATTTAAATAAGACATAGACTAATATGATCCTATCTCAAGGATGCAATCATAATTATTTTGTGTGGAGGTTGAAGAGAAACCCTAAAATTTGAAGGACATAAATAAATAGGTCTGTATGAGACACTATAAACTTGTGACACTTCAAGGCACCAATGTCTAACACTTCACACAACCTATAAGGAACCAATAAAATTAAAACAAGATATGAGGAGAATTTATAGATGATAAAAATGGACATACCTTATACAAATTAAAACTTCAATAATGTACACTTGACTTCAAACTATAATTAAAAAAATCATCTTATTGCTTTAAGGGAGTGTTACAAAGTGATTTTGATAGAGTAACTCTATCACCACTTGAGGGATATAATTATTAGACTTAAAAGACTCTATATATATCATAAAGGGATGAGATAAGAGGGGGGATTACATGAGAAAATGGAGAGATGGGTCATAAATGGATGTAACCACCACTATTGTTCTTGAGCTGTATTGCATTCAAAGTATACAATTGCCTTGACCATGAGATAAAACATCCAAGATCACCACAAATTTCCTCAGGCCCCTTGTGCATTCAAGTCTCTTTTTTTTGGAGTTGAGAGAGCCATGTTGAAGGTAGCTACATGTCTCTACCAAGTGTGAATGATTTGATATTTGCATTAAAGAATTGGCGTGCTCCTTCACTTTGCATGTCTTAAATGTATAAGGACAAAATCCCTATATCTTTGAATCTACACTAAGCCATTCTCCTTATACATAAAGTGGCTATTTTTTGAAGATTATGGCCATGTCTAAGGATGAGGGCCTATCCATTAATTGTGTATACTATCTCTTTCTTTGAAACCTAGACTAGATCTTTACCTATAAATGGTAAACTAATCTAAGGAAATCGGTTTTCCTATATCCATTTATGTCGATATAAGTATATGGATTGCATAGCTTCTTTTGATATGTATTAGGTCTAAAAGGCCTATTTTATGAGACCCATATTTGATGTTTGCACAAACATCTTAGGCTTTTCAAATCCAAACAACTACTTAGAGAGGTTTAAATTTTGACATTTATGGGCCCATCATGGAATATTTGAATCCCAATGACTATTTTCTAAGCTTAAACTTTGACATTGGTGTGAATATCTTGATCCTTTTAGGTAGTTTCAAATGGGTTTTTCCCTTTGACCACCCTTTGGGTTTTTTGAAATGTTCCCTTAGAAATCTTGAAAACATCCTCCCTGAAATGGAAGGACACTTTGGGTTTCAAGAATTGCATTGTTTTCCTCAAGAAGTACCCTTTTTGAAAGAAAAATACCCTTCAACATTTTTGAAAAGTACCTTTCCAAAAGAAAAATATCTATCAGTATTCTTGAAAAATCCCTTCAAAACTTTGAGAATACCCTTCAGACCCTGAAAAGGTCCCTTTTTACTGAGAAAAGTGCCCTTCAACATTTTACAAATGGTCCTTCATGTTTTTTTCCTTCAGCACTTCTTCCTGAAGGAATTCTTAAGAAATTTTTTCCTTATTCAATTTTCCACAACCTATTTTTATTGTGGGAAATTTATTTGGTACTTTTCTTAGTGCTTTTTAGAATTTTGTAAGTGCCCTTAAGTTTTTTGTATCAAACCATTTTCTTGAGAAAATACCTTTGGGGAAATTGTCTTGGCCACTTCACTTTGAAAAATATATCCTTCGAAACTTTTGCTTGGTACACTTTCTGAGTGAAAAATCCTTTGATCCTTTTGTTTTGGAAAAAATGTCCAAAATAATTCCTAATACTTAGCCCAAAATACCTAAAACAAATCTCTTGAAAGAAATAGGTCTTTGGGTAAATTATTATGGAAAACTTTCCCTAAAAAAATTTAGTCTTTGTCTTTTGCTTTGGACATTTTGTTTGAAAGAATTACCCCTTCAAAAAAAATTTCTCACATAACTTGTCTAAAATAATTCAAAACTTAGCAAAAAAAGGGGTCCCAAAAGAAACTATCTTAGCAATGAAAAGGCTACAAGAATTTCAAAGTAAAAACTTAGCCCAAAAGGCTTTGTACTTATATTTTCCAAGGTCTATAATACATTCTATAATTGTTCATGAAACTATTATTTGACCTTCAATCTTTATAATTTTTCTTATCTTATTCATCTATGCATAAGCTTGGTATGTGGGGAAAAAAATATCCAACATCTTTGGTGACTCTCGGGGAAGCATGTTTGTTATTCTTGAGAACCTAGACCACTTGCCTTGTCTAGTCCATTGGGCATAGAGTCATTAGCCTCTAAAACTAAGCTAGTTTGAAACTAGATACAAGGCTAACCCTTTCTAAAACTTCCTCTTAAAGCAACAAGGACAAAAATAATAAAACAAACACTATGCCCAAGGTACTTATGGAAGGGAAACATACAAATGAAAAGATGTAGACAAGGCACTTAGGAGAAAACATGAAAAACTATACAAAATGTAGAATATATACAATAGATACAAACTCTTCTAATAACAAGGCTTTAGATGAACCCCATTGATTGGGATGGGTAGTACCTCTCCATACAGTTGGGAAACCTAAAAATAATTATGTTGTTTGCATCCATGGATCAAATAAGGACCACTCCATAAGCTATCAAATTTGGTATGGTTGCCTAACTTGGCCTTATTTAAATCCCATTTAAGGACTAGATCCCATTATTTTAAGTCTCTTGATATGGATCTCTTGTCAAAGTATTTCTTAAATTGATCTTGATGTGAATCTAGTGTTTTCATTGCAAGTTCTTTCATTTCTTCATACTCCATGAGTTCTGCCAGTCTCACATGCATGGGCTCATATTCCATCAACTCTAGCTAATGGGATAGTTATAATGTAGGTATCTCAAGAGAAATGGACAACTTAGCCTCCATTCCATATACTAAGATATATGGATAATTACCAATGGCAGCTTTAGGAGACACCGTGTCAGCCCACAAGGCTATCTTTAGTTTAGTATGCCATGTCCTCTCATTCTCTTCCATAGTTCTCTTAATGATTCTCAACAAATTTTTATTTATGGACTCAACCAATCCATTTTCTTGAGTATAATATTTGGAAGAGGTGTTGAGGTAGATGTGCATCTTGAGAGCCCATTCACTCATTTTTAGACCAAGGAATGCTAGTGCATTATCAAAAATGATAAAAGATGAAACACCAAACCCAGTTACAATGTTTTCATAGAAGTCTATGACTACAAATTCATTATATTCTTTCAACACAATGTCTTCCCCCCACTTGGGGAAGTATTCAATTTTAGTAAGCACCCATCTATGCCCTACACTAGATGGAGGGTTGATTTTTCCTATGAAATCTAGCCCCCATTACATGAAGGGTTTCTCTACCTAAATTGGGTTGAGAGGAAGGGCTACCAATATTTGTTTACCCACAAATAAATCACACTTTTGACACTTTATTACCCATATATATACATCCTTGAAGAGGTGGGACCAATAATAACCAGATCTCATAAATTTTTCCACTGTAGTCTCTAGAGAAAAATGGCCTCTTGCAAGACCATCATGGAATTGCTCCAAGAGCCTTATCACTTGGTCATCATCTATTCACCTTAGGAGCACTCAATTTAGGTCATTTATAAATAAAAACCCATCAACCAATGCATAATTTATGGAATAAAGTCTAAAATACCTTCTCTTTTCCCTATCCATACCTTATGGGAACTCACCTATTATCAACAAATGTGTCATATCCTGGAGCCAACCAGTGTGAGGTGAAGGTGCATTTATCTATGAGTTATCTTGTGTTACCAAGATAACCTCTTTATCTTCATGAAGGTCATCAACCATATGCTCACACAAGCCTTTGCCTCTCACTAGCTTAGTGATCTTCATCTCCACGTCATAATTCATGACTTTGGTAATCCAACTAGCTCTCTTTTCATTCAAGTCTTTGTTAAGAAGGAATTCTCTCACTCAAGGATAAGACACCACAAGATATATTTTTCTATTGGAGAGTATTGGCCTAAAATTTTAAAGGATTCTTACCACTATAAGGTCTTTTTTTTCTATTAAAGTATACCTCACCTCATACCCATCAAGCCCCTAAATAAAAAAAATTATTGGTTGCTCAAGTCCTTGACCATTATTCTACATCATCATAGCTGATATATTGTCAATATCGACAAAGGCATACAATATAAAATATCTTGAGAAATTAGGATTCATGAGTGTGGGTGCTTGGGTAATGGCTTGCTTGATAGCCTCAAATGTTGATTTGCCTTGATTTGACCAAGTAAATAGTCGGTTCTTATTCAACATGGTAGTGATGGGTTTGACAAAGTCTACAAAACTAGGTATAAACCTTCTCATAAAGTTTATTTTCCCAAGGAAACTTTGGAGTCCCTTCTTATGCTTGGGTAAGGATAAGGCAAAGATAACACTTATTCTATTAGGATCATTAGCTAATCCCTATTTTGAGATAATATATCCCAAGAGTTTACCCTCATGGATTGAAAACACACATTTCTTGGGATTCAAAGAGATCCCATATTCCTTACATATTTTAAAGATCAATCTTAAGGGATCTTAGTGATCACTGGCCCTCTTAGAGAAAATTATTATCTCATCCAAGTAGATAAGCACCATCTGATTTAGCAAACCTTAGAATACCATGTCCATTTATCTTTTAAAAGTGGCCCTATAATTTGATAGGCCAAAAGGCATCTTATAATAATAATATGTGCCCCATTTGGTGGTGAAGGTAGTCTTGTACTGATCTTCTTCTCTTACCAGCACCTAGTTGTATCCCGTGTACCCATCCAAAAGAGATAAGTGTTCTAAACTAGCAACCATTTGAATGAGTTTCTCCATGGATGTTAAGGGGTAGTGATATTTTAAAGATACCCTATTCAAGTCTCTAAAGTCAACACATAATCAGATCTCACCATTTCTCTTCCTCATTGGTACCAGGTTGGCTATCCATTAGGAGTGTTTGATGGGAAAATGATATTGGATTCAATGAATTTGGTTAATTATTTCCTCATTAGTTTTTCAATTTTTGGATTAACAAGCCTTTTCTTCTACCTCACAGGCTTAACATTGGCCTCTAGTTCTATAGTATGATGGGTTAGCTTAGAATCAAAGCCTCTTATATCATTATATTCCCAAGCAAAGATGTCTGAATATTCCTTAAAAAGTTTAATGAAAGTGTGCCTTTCTACCTTATTTCTTACATTCCCAAGCTTGAAGAGCTTATCCTTGAAAATAAGGACTCTTTCATAATTTTCCTTGTTAGTTAACATCACTACCTTGTATTTCCTCATATGGTCTTCCTCATGGAAAAAACCTTCAAGGGTGACCAACCCTTTAGGAATTTTGTTAGACCTCACTTGAATAATTTGATCCTCATACTAATGTTGAAATTTACCTTGGTGCATTGAGGAAAAATCTACTTCTTGTTGCAAGAAATAAGCAATTTGTTTATCACTATTGAAGACTTACCAATGATCCTCATTATCTGGCACTAATGGTCTCAGTACTACTTTAACATGTGGTTATACTTTGGGGTTTTTTAACTCATTTAGGATATCAAACTAGGCTCCCATAGCTACCAACCTATCATCATGCTAATTTTAGTTCTTTAGCATATATTGAATGTTAAAGGGTTCAAAATCTTCAATTAGGTCCCACACTATATTTTTATAAGAACTCATTAAAGGATTATTCATAATGTTCAAGCCCCTGACTTGGTTAATTATAATCTCACTATCCCCATATACTTGTAACTACTTGATTCCCCCCTTACTATCCCACTAAAGGCCATGAATAAGACCCTCATACTTAGTTGCATTATAAGATAATTTGAATTAGAACTTGTAAGAAGAAAATTACTTATCATCTGAAGATGAAACCAACATTTCCCTACACCTACTCCATTTTTTCTCCTTGAACAATCAAAGAACAACTTCCACATACCATTGAGGTCTTATTTAGGTCTAATGAGGGAAGGCATGATTTATTTTCTTCATGTAT
Source organism: Torreya grandis (assembly GCA_037957365.1). Taxonomy (NCBI): domain Eukaryota; kingdom Viridiplantae; phylum Streptophyta; class Pinopsida; order Cupressales; family Taxaceae; genus Torreya; species Torreya grandis. Next base: position 2,838,254 of record JARHVA010001551.1, read on the forward strand.
AAAAATAGACACCCATATCTCTTTCTTCAACACCTTACAAAGGGTTGAGAAATTTATTATCCCCCCATAGATCATCTAAGAATAAGTCTAGAATCTCCTTAGGATAAGTATCTAATGCTTGACCAATTATAATTTCATCCTCATAAAGGATAGTTCAATTGATGTTTATGCTATCTAGCCAATGGGGTTCAATGTGAAATTGTGCCATAGGCTCAGCCTTGATTGATACCTTAGTCCCATACCTTGTTATGAATGCCATGTATGACCAATCTAATATGAGATAGCTTCTTATCTCTGCTATGAATTCTATAAAAAGGCATAACATAAAATGAGAAGGCACCTATAGAATCAACACATTTTGAGCCACTAAAAGACCAGGATAAGAATGCAAGATCAAGCTGAGACCTCTAATAATACCATATGGCTTTATGGAAGAATCATAAAGTTATATAACTCCATTAGTATGTGGCTCATATATGAGGTTCAAATGATTAACTATATACTTTAGCATTACTAAAGTGCTAGCTCCACTATCTACCAAGAAATTATGCACTAAGGAATCACCAATGATTAATGAAACATAGAACAGAGGAGGTTTGATCACCTTACTTGATCCTTCTCCCATAAGACCTTGGGTTGCATTGGTGAGGACCTTAGTTTATTTTCTTGGTTGTTTTCTTGTAGTTTTTGTAACACCTATCTTAGACAAACCTTATTGAAGGATATCCACTTGATCAAGCATATAAATAATGTCCCATATTGGTACAGTCACACTAGACTTCTTCATTTGCTCAACAATGTTGATTGGTGCACCACCAACCTTTGCTTATGCTTTAGGGGCCACAACTATTGTTTGTTGAATTTGTGAACTTTATGGATCAAAATGAGTCCCTTGATTTTGATTATTTAGAACTATTAGAACCTTTGGAGTAGTAGTAGGTTCACTTGGATTTGATAGTAATAGAGTAATAATAGGAGGATATTTAACTACCTCTTTATTACCATCCATATTCCTTCTTTTGAACCTTGTATTAACTACCCCTGTAATGTATGCTTGGATAGAACTAGCCTACTGATTGAGTGCATAACACTCTTCATGCTCACTGATGACCATTATAGCATCCATATAGTTTAGTACCTAATCAAATCCTTGATCTTATGGATACTATCCTAGTTTTGTCATCATGGGGATCTCTATGTTTTGAGCAATAAGAGCCTTATTGTATCCATAAGTAACAACTTATTACCATTAGTCATTGAAAGCCTAGTTAAAACCATTAGTTGGGATAATGGATTTCCCAAAATATTAATCCTAAGGTATGGTCCCTTTAGCCTCTTGAGTCATATTGTTTTGAACATGAACTAAGGAGTTGTAAGATCATGTAGCATTTAGATTATATCTATTTTTTCTAGCATAGTTAGGTTGCTCCTGTCCTTGACCTTGTCCTTGTCCTTAGAAATTTATTTTGTAGGGTGCCCTATTTGCTTTATAAGAATATTATTAAGGCTGATATAGATCTTGATAAGGTTTATTAAAATGAGCCTATTGCCTCTTCACATTTACCACATCCTTTCCTAAGGATTAGAGCATGTTCTTAAGTTCTAGGTAGTTTATCTACTCTTGAGAATCACTTGATCCACCAGTGGAGGCCTTTTCTTACTTAGGTGAAGGTATAATAATAATTTTTTGAGTTGGAAGGATAAAATCAAATGGGGGAATAAATACAAGGGGTGTTCTAATTTTATGGAAAGAGTTATCGAGGGTCTAAGAGTAAGCTTGTCAGCTTATACTAGACCATTCTTTACTTTGATCACCACCTCATAGGTATCTGGTAGTCTGTTTCCTCCCATAGACTAAATCATTACTAAAATATTAGTGTTAAGAGATTTCAAATAGTAAAGGAAAGCATAGTTAGGTGTAGGCCTAACAAAGACTAGAATTATATCCCATGTCTTTTGAAACATGGTATTGAAATCCTACATAATCTCAGGAGGAACCCTATTGATTGTCATTAGTTGTTGAGCAAGTGACAAGTGGTCACTCTTGTCTTCAAATATCTTAAAAAATACATCACCCAACTGATTCCATGATGTGATGGAGTTAGTAGTAACATTTATAAACCATTCCAGGGCTTTACCCTTGAAAAAGATAGCCAATAATGTTACGAATATTGAAAAAGTTAACTTTATCTTTTAGGTACTCAAAGGGTGTTGTAGATTGGTCTCCCATGAAATAAGGAACACTTTTAAGGGATTCCACTAAAATAGGATCATACTATTGGAGGTCCAAAGGACTCTAACCATTAAAATACATAAAATAAAAAGCTCTAGGGGATGCCATGGTGGTGAAAGGACTCAACAAAGATCTTCTTGCAGAGGTAGATTTTGAAAATGGTTTAGGAGGAAAGTTTCCCATGTATGGGTGAGTGTTATCAAATCTTAAACTTCTTGATGAGTTTAAAGGTAATTTAACAAATTCAAAAGGAATACCTCTAGAAGTTGATCTTCTAGTCACCTTTGGCATGAAATATAGTTACTATTTTGCCACTAGATTGTTGAGTGTTCTTCAGAGTTGCTAGATACTAAAATATGAAAGTTATAACCACTAAAAATTGATCAAATCAACATCAAAATTGACCAATCTCTTTCAAAAGTGGTCGCATCGGGTATGCCAAAAACTATTATAGGCTAGAATTACACCCTTATGGGAGATTTTTTCATGCTCTCTCACTCCCAACTATAATATTGGAACAACCTTAGGCTATGGGTATCCTATAGTGAGGTTGAAATCAAAGATTTTTAATGAGGATAGATCCTTAGATGCTTCATTTTGGCTTGTTTCCCACACTAAAATATACTACTAACTAAGGAAAAGGGAGAGAAAGATAACATGAAAGGGGAACGTAAGCTAAGGATGGTGATGCAACAAAGATGAAATGATCCACTTTTAGCTTGGAAGCCTCAATGAATAATAATGAATTTAACTAAGAAACAAACTAATCTGATCCTATCTCAAGGCCATAGGAATAAGTATTTTATGTGAAGGTCGAAGGGAAACCCTACAATTTGAAGGACAAAAAGAAATAGGTCTGTATGAGATACTATATACTTGTGAAACTTCAAGAAGGCACCAATGTCTAACACTTCACACAACCTATAAGGAACCAATAGAATTAAATAAAGATACATGGATAATTTATAGATGATAAAAAAGGATATACATTCTAAAAATTAAAACTCCAATAATGTATAATTGACTTCAAACTAGAATAAAAAATTTAATATTATTACTTCATGAGAGTGTTATAAGGTGATGTTGATAGAGTAACTCTATCACTAGTCTAAGGATATATTTTTGACTCAAAAGCCTCTATATATAATAGAATGGGATGAGAGAAGAGGGGGGATTACATGAGAAAATGATGAGGGGGTGGGGTCGTAAATTGTTGAAAACACCACTATTGTCCTTGAGATATTTTGCATTTAAAGCATGTAACTACCTTGACCATGAGATAAACTATCCAAGATCATCAAAAATTTCCTCAAGCCCCTCATGTATTCAAGTCTCTCTATTTTGGAGCTGAGAGAGATATGTTGAAGGTAGCTACATGTCTCTACCAAGTGTGAATGATTTGATATTTATATTAAAAACTTGGTATGCTCCTTCACTTTGCATGTATTACATGTATAAGAATGAAATCCCTATATATTTAAATCTAGACCAAGTCATGCTCCTTCTATATCGAAAGATGATGGCCATATCAAAGGATGAGGGCCTCTTCATTAGTTTCATATACTAGCTCATACTTTGAAACCTGGATTAGATCTTTCCTATAGATGGAAAACCAATCAAAGGACATTGGTTTTATTATACCCATTTATGTCAATTTAAGTCTATGGATTTTATAGCTTCTTCTGATATTTATTAGGTCTAAAAGGCCTATTTTATGACACCCATTTGATGTCTATGCAAATGTCTCAGGATTTTCAAATCCAAATGTCTACTTATAGGGGTTTATATTTTGACATTTGTGGGCCTATCATAGAATATTTAAATCCAAATAGCTATTTGTTAAGATTAAACTTTGACATTGGTGTGAAAGTCTCAATCCTTTTAGGCACAAACCCATGGGTTTTTTCCTTCAACCAATTTCCTTTGGGTTTTTTGAAATTTCCCCTCATAAATATTTAAAACATCATCCCTAAAAGGGAAGGATCCTTTAGGTTTTGAGAAGTGCCCTTCCCAAAAGAAAAATACCCTGTGGCATTTTTGAAAAGCACCTTTCCAAAAGGAAAGTATCTCTTGATATTCTTGAAAAATCCCTTTGGAACTTTGAGAATGCCCTTCAAAACCTAAGAAGGTTCCTTTATGTTGGTAAAAGTCCCCTTTAGAATTTGGTAAATGTTCCTTTAGGTTTTTTTCCTTTGACACTTCTTCTCAAAGGAATTCTTTCAAAAAAAATTCCTTAGATAATTTTTTGCAACCTATTTTCTTATGGGCAATTTATTTAGGACTTTGCTTAGTGATTTTCATAGTTTTGTAAGTACCATCTATTTTTTTGTATTGGATCATTTTTTCAATAAAATCCCTTCACAAAAATTATTTTGGCCACTTCTCTTTGAAAAATATATCCTTTAGAACTTGGTTCACCTTTTAGGAGAAAAATCTTTCGAGTCTTTTGTTTTAGACAAAATGTCCAAAATAATTCCTGATACTTAGCCTAAAAGATCCAAAACAAATCTCTTGAAAGAAATAGGTCTTCAGGGAAATTGTTATAGAACAATTTCCCCAAAAAAATTTAGTCTTTGTCTTTTGCTTTAGACATTTTGTCTAAAAGAATTACCCCTTAAGAAACTTTATCTCAAAAAAATTATCTAAAAGAATTCAACACTTATCCCAAAAAAGGGTCTTGAAAGAAACTATCTTAGCAATGAAAAGGATGAAAGAATTACAAAGTAAAGACAACCCAAAAGGATTTGTACTTGACTTTTCCAAGGTCTGTAAGCCCTTCCAAACTTATTCATGAAATTGTTATTTGACTTTCAAGCTTTATAATTTTTCTCAGCTTATTTATCTAGGCACAAGCTGGTATGTGGGCCAAAAAATGGCCAACATGACCTAATATAAGAAATTTTAGGTGTTATAACCATTATATCAATGTTGGCAATTTGAGTATTGATAGGTTCATTTCTTAGATGCTTGATGGTTTTATTGACTAAAGGAGGTGGAGGAATGAGATTGCCTTGATAATCTTAAAGAGGAGGAGTGGGGACATTCTAGTTATGTGTGCCACAAGCCATTAGACTCATATGAGATTGAATATTAAGAATTTGGTTTTTCATTTTCATAATTTGATATATGTTATGTGATTTAAAGGTATTCATTTGATCGAGAGTTCGCAATAAAATTTGAAGTGTTTGATTAACATTAGAAGAATTAGAATTGGTATTTGTGTTCGTATTAGAGGATTGGGTACCACTATTAGTGTTGATATGAGTTTGAGATGAAATATGAGAATGTGAGGCACTAGTGTCAAAATTTTATTATATAGTAAAAGATGGACTAGTGAATGGTTGAGAAGAAGAAGCACTAGAAGCATGATTGCCTTGGGTAGAAAATAATGAACTAGTGGAAGGATTAAGGATATTAGATCTTATAAGAGGCCCACTAAATGTATAACCTACCATGTTAGTTGAGATACTAGGCATGGAGGAAGAAGAGGTTAGAGAAGATGTCATGGCATAAGTAGTCAAAATTGAAGGAAAAGGCTAAGAATTAAGGAAAGTGGTACCCCAATCTAGTACTAAATGTAGGAGTAGGTGAATGAGGCTATTCATTTTGACCATAAATCATAAGGTTATAAATGGTAGAAGGATCCTTTCTTTGATGCTAAGGAAATTTGGAAATAAACAAGAGCATTTTGGTAGTATACTCTAACTCAAGTTGATCCTCTAAGAAAAGAAGAGGATTATACTGTAAAGAGGTATTAGGAGTGGTCTCATAGTTCATTATATGAGTGGAAATATAAACATTACTAGTATCCAAAAGAAGATCCCTACTCTATCTATGGGAGACCCTATTAGGATTGGTAAAATTCATCATTTCTATTGATTGTAACTCAGTGTCATCACCCAATAAAAAGTCCATTATGAAGGGAAAAGAAAAGAGATGAGAAAGCAAAAGACAAAGAGGTGACAAAAATAGTATAGGGTTAAATAGGTTAACCTAACATAGAAATAGAGATTTTAAAACTATATAAGGTTGACTGGGTCGATCCATTAAAGTGTATAAAAGGTAGAAAAGGTAATGGGTTGACTAGGTTGATCTAGTAAAATAGACAGGGATTACAAGAAGCCTAAAAATAGATTGTGAAAATGAAATAAGATAATTTTGTAAGTAATGAAAAGTAGTAAGTACTGAAAAGAAGTAGAAAGTTAATTAGATTAACATTGGCCAATCTAATTGAAGCACACAAAACAAAATCTTGTACTAACACTAGATAATGCAAGCTTTTATGCACACAATTGAGTAAAGAGTAAGTGATCTACTTGAAAAGTATAAATCTAACTAATTTTTCAACTTGAATGTTTATTAGATTATTAAGATATGATTTTTAATGTGATTGGAAGTTGGCTATAAATAAGGTACTAAATAGCAATATAAAGATGGTTTTAAGTAGTTTGGGCTAAAAGGGATTATAGTGGTAATGATACAAGATTAGTATTGGGGCCTACCCCCTCACTTCACACACCATAGGGATAAGAGTGTTAGGTGATCTTAGCCGGAATATACCATTAACCATGATTTATACTTGACCAAAGTATCAAGTTGGCTTACCCTTTGGTGATGAAATTTAAGTAGGTTGGCCTTGGGTAGACAAATGTTAAAATGCTTGTTTATGTTTTTATGATTTGTTAATGTGTGTATAAAATATATATATTGAAACTAAGTGATTAATTAAAAATATCCTAATTAAACTATGTGAGCTATTCTAAGAATGCAAGAAATAAGAAACAAATGTGTAGGCTAATTACTAGCAAATATGAGTTTAATTGGAACTTGAAATAAGGTATAGTGTTGAAACTATATGCATAAAATATAGAACAAAGTCGATAAGGTTGAACCTGTATCATAGAATCAAGATTTGAAAATTAACTGGGTTGACAGGGTTATTTCAGATAGCACACAAAATATAAAACTAGGTCGATGGGATCGATCTAGTTAATTGTGGAAGGGAAATTTTAAAGACTATAATTTATGAAAGGAAAGATAAAAAAGAAAGAAATAAAGAGGTAAAAAATAACCTTGGTAGATCAAAGATGAAATGAATAAATAATGTTGATAAAAAACCTTGAATTATGCTTGAAAAACCTACAAACTAGGTCGACAAGATTGATCAAGCTGTGTAGGAACCTACTACAGAGTGTTGAAAATATACAAGGTCAATTGGGTTGACCTAGAAGGTTAAGATAGATGTCTAAAAGGTTAGAAACCTATATTGGGTTGACTGGGTCAGTCTAGTTTCTTAATCTTGAAAACTTGTGCATAGAAGTCAAAAAATTGGGTCAATAGAGTCGATCTAGTATGATAAAAATAATGACTAAAAGAATGAAAATAAGTGAAATAAATATTTCAAAGGTTAATTTCACATTGGGTTCATCAAAAAGTATGAAAATATAAATTCATCATGTCTATAAATCAATCCTATCTTAGAGAAGATATAGCATACCTACACTTCTAATTGGGATACACTTATTAAATGGGAGCATGACCAATATGGGGATCCACTAGACCTGATTATGCGATCACTTGTCACAATATATCATGCTAGGAAGGGTTATAAATCCTACAATATAACACAATCACACAATAACCCTAATGGATTCCTAAGGTTTAAATCATTCACCTATTCTAATAATAAAAAAGTAAATCTAATCTAGTGCACACCAAATCTTGTGGCACAAAGTGGGGGTTAAAAATAATAAAACAACTAAACTAATCATGTATTAGAAGACATATACTCACATCAATGTATACAAAATCCTAATACATGGGAAAATAATACAAATACATTATCTATCTACTCTAACAAAGGAGAAATAAAGTTAGGAATTCTTACCTTTGAAGACAAACCCACTGAGCCTCAATCTCTCCCTTGGCCAAGGTGCTTCACAAGAGATTGTTGTGGTATGTAAGGATAACCAAGATAAATCAGCTATAGGATACATAACCTATCTAAGCATCCAAAAGACTTCTCCACAAGATAAAATTCATATCTCCAAAGAAAGTATGGAACCTTAATATTTATTCCTCAAGTAGAATGGTCAATAAGAAGATGTTAATTTAAACTTATTCTCTATTAATTATTCTCTTATGAAATGGTGAGAAATGAACTTGTATATATAGGTGGATCATGCCCTAAATACTATAAAAAATTTCATATGTAAAAGGTTAACCTAGTTAATCCATTATGTTCTTAGGGACAATTCACTAGGATTGATCTAGGTTAGCCGAAAGGCTAACAAAATAAAAAAGTGAAAAATACCCCTAAACTATATTGGGTCGAGCCAATCGACCTAGTATAATTGACTGACCAAAAAGGAGTTAAGGAAAGAAAAGGATGGATAAGGCATGACAATTGATAAGAATAGGTGGGACTAAGGAGAATAAGCTTAGGGTAAATGGTTTTAGGAGACAAGTGTGTATATGTCATGTAGACAAAGGAACAATAACCTTATGAAGCATCAATGGTCTATGTACCCATTTCTTGATGCATCCCTTAAGGCATGCACTTAGAAAGATTGAGACTCGACAGGTTTTTACAAGATACAAAGTGTTAGTAATCAATAAAAGTTTGAAAATATTATGTGTATATAGTAGCTACCATACTTCTAATCAAATTCATACTCTCACCATATCAAGAGATGATTTTATCCATATTATGGAAGATAAATATCATTTACACGTATTGCCTACACAACCAACATATGATTTTGGCCTTCGATATTAAAAAAAAATGGATACAAAGACCAAGGATTTGGTAAACATGAGAAAGGTATAACCCACCCTATATCCCTTAAAAATAATAAAAATCAACAAGGCTTAGTATTTTTAGAAAAACCCGTGAGTCACTAATAATGCAAATCATTTACTCAATCCCTTCACACATATCCTACCACAAAAATGATTGCATATGACCAAGATGCACCTTCATAGGATCATTAAATTTTTTGATAAGTACATAAGTAAATTATAAATGATTTATAATATATTTATAAAATTAAGGAACCAAATTCATCTAATAGTCAAATATATTCAAGTGATATACCAAAAGTACCAAAACTCAAATATCTAATACCACTATTGACATATCATAAATTTAGTGATCATGAACTTGTACTTATTATTCATGAGGATGATGATACTAATATGCTTTGATTCAAAAAAGGGGGTTGATTGGAACTAGTTATAACACCTATGACAAACACCACTATTCCCGTGGAGTATCTTATTTCTATTAGGACCACTATTGGGGATCTTCAAATGAAGGTTTTTATACTTAAAATGCAAATGGATATCCATAATACTAATTCCAATGTGACTTATTTTAATAATTAATCTCTTGTACAATGTATACTTGAATACTATTATCCATAATATTTTAAACTACTTGATTTAGCTCTCTTTTTGAGTCATAAGGACCCATTAGACCACATGATTAAGTATGTACATTCCTATGGTAAATGGGCAAAAGATGAAAAACTATTACTAAAATTATTACACATGAACATTTTTGAGGAGGCTAAAATTTGGTTATATAGCCTACCAAAATGTTCCTTAACCATTTTTCACAATTAAAATATGTGTTATTCATGGATTTTAATTAAAGTTTTTGGAAATAAGAAAATATTTGTTATTCATATGGACATTGGTGACATGAATAAATTTGGCCCATGTTAAGTAACAATTAAAATATGTGTTATTCATATGGATATTGGTGAAATCCAACTTTACGATCACAATACTCATGTAGACACCCCATTTTGGCCATGACTAGATTCCAACTGGAATTTAGTTTGATTTCTAGTAAACAGTGCAAATCAAGCCTAAGAATCATTGAATGTTCCAAATTTGTCTATACATTGGACATTAATGCTCAAAATTGTGTTGAGTAATCCCTATTTAGGGTATTACCTTGTATGAAATAGTAATATCTCATGGATTCATTTCTAGTCAACTTGTAACCTAGCAAATTGATAGTTTGGCCTTTGGACCCATTAAGTGGGGCACTTGAACAATTCCTAAAGTATAGAAATGCTAAGAAAAATGAATTAAATAATAAAATAAAATAAAATGTTTAAGTGTAATTTTCATGTGCAATTAGTGAAAATAAATTTTGTAAAAAGGAAATTTTAATAAAAATGAGTTCATGATGATGTTATCATCCTCAAAGTCAAGGAATTGAAGTTGTCTTCCCTAAAGCCATAAATTCAAAAATGGAGAGCCATGCTTAATAAATGGGATATCTATCCCAAATATTAAATGTTTGTCCCTTCATTAATTCAGCTAGGATTAATTTGAACTCAGCCATAATTAACTTTAATCTAACTAAACATGGGTTATAGTTAGTTTGGAAGGCTATAAATACAATGCCCCACCCATTGTTCAAAAATATTTTTTTGTGTAATGTTATGATGCTAAAATACCTTCAAGAATATCCTTTGGTGTAGAGTTATCATACATATTTGTTAATCCAAGCCAAGCCCAACACTATTGAGGTGACAAGGAGAGATGATGCAAGGAGCACCATTACCAAATAATCTTTGATCACACAACTGAGCACATTTATTCATGGCCAACATAGAACTCTTGATCTCAAAGAAGGTAAATATTGTTTGTTTTATCTTCTTTTGATAGTTACTTGTATTGTTTTCTTGTTCCTTGAGTATCTAGGCAAGAGTTGTTAGTTATATTAATGTGTTTTTGCTTTATTTTAATCATGATAATATGATACTTATTTTTCCTCATGGTTTCTTACTTATCACATAATGTCATGTCTAGTAGGATGCATACCCCATAAATCTATTATAGATACTTTTTAGGATGTTTTACTAACAATTTTCATGCCACATTTTTAAATTAATTGCAAAAAATGTGAAGTTTAAATTCTTAGTCAAGCTACAGGGATCAATAATAATTGCAAAGAATTGTGACAGATCATTAGAATCAACCATGATCAGAATAATTGATAATGATTCTCTATGTCAAAAACACAGTCAAACCAAAAGCTAGAAACGTAGCAAAAATTCAAGTTTTTCTTGTTTTTATTACTTTTCTTAGTACTCCACAAAGTGTTTTCTATCTGTTTAACATTTTCTTATAGAGCAAGGAAAAGTTTTAGAGTTTTAAAACATTATTGTTCAATAATTTTTATATCAAAACATGTTTGTTTTTGGTGTTGTTGTAAAATCAACCATGATCAGAAGAATTGACCATGATAAAAAAATCATTAATAATTATCTATTTTTTATTTTTTACAAAACCTGAGAGTTGAAATTCATGTTTTTGATTGGGATAAACTTACAGGGATATAATTTTGCCTCAAACACAAATCAATCCAATAATTTTTTTTATAGGGAACTAAGCTAAGGAATAAAGTAATTGAATGTTTTTTTAACCAATTTTTTCATTTTTACATAATTCAATTTTTACAAAGGTTGAAAATACATTCACATTTTGTTAAGGTGTTTTAAAATTCACTTACATTTTTTTAATAGCATTTTTAAAAACTTTTACAAGTGAAAACATGACCAAGGGGTCCAAAATTTTCGTAAAACATTTCAATTTGGTGTTAAGTAAAATGAATCAATGTCTTTAGTTAGAGCCCCTATGGGATTTTTTTATTTTTGTTTGTTCCTTTATACTAGTTTCAAATTACTTAAAGTAGATTCTTTGATTTTATCAAAACATAAAATTTAGCGTATATGCTCTCTCCCATCCCTTTTAGGGAAATTAGGATAACAAAAAGGGCTTATGGGATGAGAAAAAAGATTTATAAACTCATCTTCAACCATCTCATCTACTGCTATGGTATCCCATCTAACATTATATTTGATAATGGTAGATCATTTAATAACAAGGATGTCAAAATAATCTATGACGAGTTTAATATTACACAACACTTTTACATGACATATTACCCACAAGGTAATGGCCAAGAAGATTCATTTAACAAGACAATTTTCAACATTCTTAATAAGATTGTCTATGATGCTAGCCATGATTAGCACTTACAAATATTTCATTCCCTCTAGGCTTACCATAATAATCATCATACTCCAATAGGATCCATACCATATTACCTTATGTATGGCACCAAGTCCATTCTTCCCATAAATGTCATGTTTAATTCTATATATATCTATTTGAAACACATCCTAGATGATGAGGATTATAGAGTAAATCACCTACAAGAGTTAGAGTTACTAGATAAAAAGTGCATGGCTACTATAAATAGCCTTCAAGCATATCATAACTAGTTATGTGGTCAATATAACAAGTATGTCAAACATATAGAGTTTGAGCTTGGTGATATTCTCCTGAAAGAAAAGTATAATAACACCATGATCAAGAAAAATAAAAAAGGAAAGTTCAAACCTAATTAGATAGGCCCTTATGTCATTGTTGCTAATTATGACTCTAAAACTTATAGGCTAGCTATACCAGATGAAGATGAACTTGATGAACCCATGAACATTATAAACCTCAATCATAATTTCTCTTTAGTGACTTGAATTATTGTCTTTGAGGATCATTTACATCATACCATATTTTCACCTTCCTTATATCAGACCATATACCATTTCATACATACCTTCTCTAAATTGGCCAAAGTTATTTTACCTTCCCTTACCACCCATTTTTGACCTTGGTTCTGATCCATTGGTTCTTTAGGAACCTTAAATAAGGGGATTTAGATGAAATTTTAGTAGACAATTTAGTATTTAAAAAAGAGATAGTATCCAAGGGTAGTATGATTGTGGTTTGGCAATTGCATTCTTTATTATTGTCATATTATGTTCTATTCTTGGTGTTACTAATTATAAATAACTTTAGGAAAATTAGTGTCATTTACCTATGCCATTATTTCCTAATTATAACTACATGTGTGAAAATTAGGAGCAACACCTTTACTGTGCATTGTCACATCACCTTGTCATTCCTATGCTATATTATGTCATTTTCCTAATTCATAAACTTGTTGCGACCTAGTCATATTCCTCCACTGTAAGGAATAACTATAGTGACTTTAGGTCTCATTTAGGACTATGTAGGAAATTCTCAATTTAAATTAAGGTCCACTTAAGCACCCCCCTTTTCCCCACTCTTACTATTTTATGAGAAATTTTAAGTTGAACATTCTCATTATTTTGTGAGCAAGCTAAGGTATGCTCTCATTGTTTTATGATTTGGACTATTCCATGTCTCATAATTATTGATTAAGTTGATATTATTATAAAATTACAAAAACATTCAACATATTTTCAAAAACTCTAAAAATTTTAAAAGATTTTAAAAATCACAAAATTATGAAAATTGGCTTAGAATTTCCATGTGAGATATAAAGCCATCAATTCTTTTTGGGATGGCCATTTTATTTATTCAATTTTTTTTTAAACCACCTTATTATTTTTTATCCTATTTATAGGAGAATTACATTATCCTAAGATCTACATGGACTATGTAAGTAGAACCTGGATACATGGGGTATCTTCAGTTGGTTCAACTACACCTTCCTTTCTTTTTTTACCACTTATTTGCCTTAAGGCTTCTATAAATCCTAGTTATTTCACAAGTAACCACTTGTCCTTTAGTTTCCCCACATTTATTGGCCTTAGACATATGCTATCACCATTTTGTGATTTTATATTGTGATAATTATGTATTCAACTTTGATATATTAATGAACACTTGACTTCCTCTTATTGTCTTTCCATTTTATGAGCAACCATTTCCAATGCTCTCAAAATTTTGTGAGTTATGTAAAATTTCATCATATTGTGAACTCATTCTAATCTCAAACTTAGATTTAGTAAGAATTATGAACCTAGTTCATTCTAAGAACTTGTATATTACCTTTTAGTGTGGTTTTAGCTTAAACCATACTCCCACACTTATGTAATTTGTTTGTGTTGACATTTTCATGATTTTGGAATGTCATCCCCTATTTTCTCATGTACTCACCATTTTGTGAGATCATTCCCATATTCCTCTCCACATCCATCATGTTTCATTTTCATCAATTTTATTCTATCCCATATCTTAGGAGAACTACATTTGGCCTAGATTTCATGTTGGATCTTGCATTCATGGAACTATGTAGAAAACATCCACTTGCAAGTGCATCTAGAGTAAGCTTAGATACCCATTCCTTTTTATCTATTCCCCATATTTTATTTGTGTGTTTCATTATCTCCTATATCCTAGGGGAAACCTTGTGCCAAATTTTATTTATTTGTTATACCTACATTGTTACTATATAGATTAGGAGTCACCATGTCACCAAGAGTAACACCTCAATTCAACCTACACAAATAATTTGTTTTTGTTTGCATTAATATTGTAATTAACCATTGCTTATATTTTGTCTTTATATATTTATAAAAGTTTGTTTTTGCACTTTTATTTGATTTAGATTATTTAGTTATTTTTTATTATTTTATTCACTCTTGTTTGTTTGTGTCCATTTTATTTTTATTGGTGTTTTGTTGTGCATTTATTTTATTTTTATTGGTGTTTTGTTGTGTTTATTTTTATTTATTAGTGTTTTATTTTGTTTATTGGTTTTTTTTGTTTGTTTGTTTAATTTCATTTTGTGCCTTAACTTAGTATGAATGTGCTCATTGGGTGATTCCTTGCTCATGATACTTAAATCCATACATATTCATATGCCAACATTTTCATCATGGTTTTTACCATTGGATTATTAGTTTCACTTGTTTATTGGATCAATTTTTAGTCCTTATACATATTAATACTAGGTTATCATGGTGTTTTATATCATGGTGCATACCATCACATACTATAGAAAACATCAATTTAGTGGATATTACAAGCAATGGTACCCTAGTGTTTATCCTTATTCACGCTTGAAATTTTTGGACCTATCCACATTTTACCCAGATATAGAGTAATTAATCATAAATGAATTTTAATCCCTACTAATTATGATGTGAATATCCATACTAGAGCTATCCCAAATTCATGCCTATGCTCTATATTGGCTTATTCTTTCTCCATGACTACATATTTAGTATGTAATCCCCCCTTTCATGACTTACCCTATTGGGGAAATGATGACTTGTAACACATTTCCATCTAGCATTTTGGGGAAAATCACATTGCCAATGATTATAATTGCTTTTGGGTAAATCATTATGTTGTGATCTATCTAGAGATTAATGATTATAACTACCTTTAGGCAAACCATTATCATTTTCTTGCCCTACTGGGGCATGTTTTCATTGTGATAATTATTATAAAAAACTTTTATAAAATCATTATCTCTATCTTACCTATGGGGGCATTGTTAATTATGTTAATGATTATAATCACCTTTGGGAAAATCATTATTTTCACCTCCCTATGTTGATTATTATAACTACTTTTAAACAAAAAATCCTTTTTAACTATCTTACTAGGGCATCTCAATGTGCCATTAATTATAACCACCATTGGGAAAATCATTATTTACACCATTTAGACCTCTTGGTTACATCATTTATTTATTTTTGAGGGAATGTTCACTGACCTTATTTGTTGCCCATTCCCTTGAGTGGGCATCAAGGGCTCATCCATCACCTTCTATGGAATTAGGAATTAACACATTTTCATTATTTTAGAATATGCTATCATGCATATATCTTAAAATTCCTTCCCAAATAGGAGTAAACAATAGATACCCTATTTTGGTCATAATTGGTTTACAACTGGACATCAATTTGATCTCTACCAAATAATGCAAATTAATCTTAGCAATTACTGAATTCCTTAATTTCATCCCCACATTAGATATTAGTGCTCATAATCCTATTTAGGCATACCTATTTGAGGTATTAACCTATACATAATAATAACCTATCATATATTTATCTCCAATCAACTTTAAACCTAGAAAATTGATAATTTGGACTTTGGACCCATTAAATGGGGCACTTGAAAATTCCTAAAGTGGAAAAATGCTAAGAAAAATGAATTAAATAATCAAATAAAAATAAAAACTTAAGTGTAATTTTAATGTGAAATTAGTGAAAAATAATTTTTTAAAAAGAAAATTTTAATAAAATTAAGGTCATGATGTCATCATCCTCAAAGTCAAGGAATTGAAAATATCTTCCCTAAAGCCATACATTTAGAAATGGAGATCCATGCTTAATAAAGGGGATATCTATCTAAAATATTAAATGCTTGTCCTCTCCTCAACTCAACTAGGGTTAGTTTAAACTCAATGATAGTTAACTTTAACCTAACTACACTTGGGTTAGACTTAGTTTGTAAGACTATAAATACAAGGCATCACCCATTATTCAAAAAACTTATTTTATGTAATGTTATGATGCTAAAATACCTTAAAGAAGCTCCTTTGGTATAGTTTTATCATGTTTTTTTGTTAAGCTAAGCCAATACAAATACAAATACAATCCCATCATTACCAAGGTGAGAAGGAGAGATGATCCAAGGAGCACCATTGCTGAAGAATATTTTATCACAAAACCAATCACATAAATTCATGGCCAACATACAACCCTTGCTCTTGAGAAATGTAAATATTATTTGTTTTGTATTCTTTTTATAGTTACTTGTATTGTTCTCTTTCTCCTTTAGTGTCTAGGCTAGAGGTGTTAGTTTTATTAGTGTGTTTTCGCTTGATTTTAATAATACTAACATGATACTAATATCCCCTCTATGATTCCTATTAATTATAGCTTGCATGTTACATAATTCTATTGTAACTCTACATTAACATGTTTTGAGCTCTTATATGTAGTTACACATGCCTTTACCCATGATTATATATTACATAAAGTACTTGATATGCTAGACACTTGATGTTTTTTTATAACACATTAAATCCATAGGATAATATAATATGTTTATATTCTTTGATTATCCTTTCCTTTATGTACTTACTTGAGTGTTTTGCCTTGTTATTGTCTTTTTGTTTTGAGCACTTAAGTATGATCCCTTATTTACAACCCCTATACCTATGTATGGTTTATTAGACATTGTAATATGTCATAGATTATTTTATGGATATTTGAATATGTCATCCTTGATTTGTGTAAATTTGAATAAGTCATGTCACTTTAATTATGTGGCATTTAAACATGCCTCTTATTTTTGGTCTCCTTTGACCATTGATTTTTACCTTGATTTTGAGTGATCTTTTGTGTGTGCTTGATTTTTTTATTGAGATTATACTATTACTATCTAGACATTTTCATAATCTTTATCATGCATCTTAGGACTTCATGTGATCACATTTTTTTATGGGTGTCAATGTTATATCTACCTAGACATGTTATTTCTATATGCTACATGGTTCCATTTACAAATTATATAGTTGTATTCTATTTTTGAGGTGATTTAACCAACAATGTATATACTTACATCACCTTAAAGGGGGGGCATATCAGTGGGGCCATGTAATAAAGGCACATTTTTCACATTTGTTATAATTTTAAGATTTAGTGGGGGAATTCCATATAGGTATGGCTTCCATGCATTCATAGTTTCATATTCAATGGGGGAATGCTTTGGAAGCATGTTCTACACACTTAGTCTATATTCAACATCTCTATATTATAGTGGGGGCATGTTTTAGAAACATGTCCTCCACATTGGCACTTATTTTAGATTTCTCCATATATAGTGGAGGCATGATTTTGAAGAATGTTATCCAAACTTACAAGCATGTTATCAAAACTTACAATATTTAAAAATTAGATAAATCACATAATTAGACATTTAGATTCATAGTTGTGGAATAATTCTATACATTGGTACCATTTTTATACATAGTTTTAACATGAGAAGTAGCTAAGACACGAATGATATGTAATGTACACCTAATATTAATAAATACAAAATAGTTTTAGATTTCAAAACACTCATTACCCACTAGAATGTAATTTTATACATTGATACCTAGGATGTACTTTTATAAATTATATTGAGCCAATATACTATAGTAGTTGGTTTGATCTTGGTATGATTTAGGTGATTAAATCAATCAATCTTACCATGTTTTTAGGTTGGACTTAATTGAATCATCTATCCTCACTAAATTAAAATTGTGAGTTAACTTTTTTCACTCCTGCTCACCAAGTTATAAGTATGATTGAGTTGCATGGTTTAGCTAATCTCAACTACCAAGTGGACAATCACTTTCTCTCTAAGGTTTGGGACATGTGCCTTCCAATATCCCTCTCTCACTATCTCCTTGGATATATTCACTTTATATATTTATACTAATATCATTTTTATATCATTACAATGATACATATTTTAAATCAAATTGTCAATAGGCAAGGTGGTTACATCAATACATAGGTGTACTCCTAATATTTTCTCTTTAAATTTCAATATTTTCAAGTACTTATAAATTATATATTATATGTACTATTTATGTACTATAACATGCTCTTAGTTTTAGGTCAATCAACAAAAAAACACTCAAGTTGGACTCAAGCTAAGGCAAGGTGTTTTATACACACCTAGATATACATCTATTTCCTTTAAAATAGTAATTTCATTACTAGATTAAATGGGGGGGGGATGTAGAAACCATTTTATGTATTATATAGCACCTCGATATTTTACACTTGGAATAATCAAACCTTGGATTTTCCTTAGTTTTTAACATTTCTCACTTTATAAAGTCTCACATCTACTCTATATTTTTCCTCTGGTACTATCTCTTTTTTTGACCAATCTTGTGTTGATTACCTATACCTTCTATCTTTCCCATAATGCTTAAAACTTGCTTATCTTCCACCTCTACAAGTTATGATTTTGTACCTACTTTCCTACTCCATAGACACTATAATATAGAGCATACACTTGCATTTATGCTAGTGTCTTGCTCTGATGCAAGAGTCCAATGCCCTAAAGTCATTTAATTTACAATTGAAACATATCATAATGGTCAACATAAGTGATTTAATGAAATTTATTTCTCAAAAGGGATTGATAAATACAAGATCAAACCTCATTCATTTCTCACCTAGAAAAGTCTTGCCTAATCACAATTAAAATTAAAAAAGGCATTCAATAAAACACTTAAGTGAAAAAAGATTAAATATTTTCTCCTATTTCTATATCAACATAAGAACAACACATACACATGTCTAAATCACTAAAAGAGCTATCCAAGGCCTATATTTTCCAGGTTACAAGTTAGGTCACTATTGTACTTACTTTACACATAAGGGAGAGCTAAATTAGTTTTAATCCCTCTTTGGAGTATTTACTATGGAAGTATAACTCATTTATAGAGGGTTCTTTGGGGTCACCTTGACACTATGTGCCCACTAACCCAATTTTCCCCAAGGTCAACATGAAGATGAAGAAATAGGTTTTTACACATTCATGAGGAGTGACAGTCCATGACCAATATCTCAATGCACTAGAGTGAAGGCCAATTCAAAATTAAAATCATCTAAGTGGTTACATACTTTATAATAGGTATTCTTTACATGACACTTGTGTTAGGTTAAGACAATAGCATTAATACAATTATCATAGGCTGATGTTAGTGTTTGTGGCTCTATAAATGTTAAATCCATAATTTAATGACTATTATAGAATTCTCTTCTAGTATACTTTATATCTATTCCATATCCAAAACTAAATTATCATTAGAACAAGTACATTACTTCTTTGTCATTTATATACTTACCATATTGTACTTACTAGTTATTAGCCTATTTCAATTTAAGAAATTTAGTATATGTTTATCTGAGTTAAGCACCCAATTGGCCTATTGTATATCTGATCGTCACCCTTGTGTATTGTCATTTATATATTATTAACCCTATCTAACCAAGTAAGATTCCTTATCCAATTTAGGGTTAAATATTATGTGTGCTTGGGTTTGAAGACAAGATAACTCTTTGGTGTTATATTCAGTCTCATGAGTTAATTCTATATGTTTATTAGTTGTTAAAGTTTTACTACTAAAATACTATGTTGGTTTATGCAAATAATATCATAAATAATGTCTTATTAAATTTATATCACCATTATTCAAACTTGACTGAACTAAGATTGTTAATATTCAGTGATATCTTATTATTATTGAATTTAATGATGAATTCATTATTTCCTTTTTTGAATTTCAGTAGTTCCTCAACTCATCTTTGATTGTGGACTCTTTTTCATTGTACAATTGACTATTTGATGACTATTATTTTTTATGGTCCTTTGTATGAAATTTGTTACATCTTGTGTTTATTGATAAAGCCATAGATGATAGTTGATGATAAGAACAATGAATGTTATAAATTAGAATAAGACTAGGATGTGCAAACATTCTATTTGCAAAAGAGTCAAAAGAATATCATGGCATATTTACATTCAAGGGTGTTAAAGGTCACATAGACCTATTGATTATGTTTTAGATAAACATGGATATTATGATTTTTTTATGCTTAAAGCCTTTGGTCATGGATTAATGATTGAAATTCAATTAGACTATGATATTATCAAGATAGTGATAATTCTTTTGGACTTAATCCATGGTAATAATCAAAAGGTCATTGGGACTTCAGTTTTGGTAATTATTAAGTTATTATTATTTATTCAAATCATGCATAGTTAAATTTGTGTTAACCCCAATCAATTTTTAGGGATTTTAAAATAAATTATAAGGCATTCATTGCATGCTTAGGCATATAGTGGAATTGTTTTTTGGTTATAATAAGCAATGTGTAAAAGTTTTGTATCGCTTTTTCAAATTCAATTCAATCAAACCCTACATGAATGACAATCATTTGGTAAAAATGGTACTAGAAATATCAAATATGAAGAACTATGAAATTATTCAAGTTGAAACTATAACTCAAAGAAGTTTTGAATAATTTATATGGGACTATTGGTGGATGGGAGTAGTAGGAAATAAAGGAGAGAATAATAAATGGGAAGTAAGAAATGAAGAGAAATGAAGGTTGACAAGGCATAATGGATGTGAACCTAGACATGAGTACTTCTTTGAAGAAGTAAGTTCTATTAATTTATGGGTATTTTTACACAAAGCTTACTATGGTGTTTTAGATTTAAAATAAAGCCAAAATGTTACATGGATGTATGTGAATTCTTCCTTAGTGTATGCATTCATTTTATGCTTGTAAAATAGTTTATTTGACTAAAAACCATGGCCAATGAAAACACAATACTGGGTGAAGTCATATTGGATCTATCTTGACCTTGGATTAAGTATAGATAGGTTGAAAGAGATGGTTTTATTCCATTATCAACTCAAATTGTGTATGGGTGAATCACCACATGAGTTTTGGGTTGTATGTGTGTTTTTGATTTATTGGGTTATAGCTTTACATGGTTTTTATTACATGGTTATTGTTTTATAATGTTGTTTCTTACATTGGTTATGAAACCTACTTCATAAGCACAACTATGTGTTGGCATGTTTATGGGTTTTTTGTACTATACTACTTATCTAACCTTGAGTAACCCTAGCCTAAACATTAGATATCATTTATAATTTTATTATAATTATCTACATGTATGTTTTTGGTTTATTACAGGGTGACCTATTCCACTTCCCAACTAATAAATGGGGTGGCTAGGGATCCACTATATGGTTGGGCTCATATGAATGCTTATAATACTCTTAATGGACGTTTTTTGATCATATTTTTACATTGGAATATTTTTGGGAACTGATGCATGTTTTTGATGGGGTTTTATTTTTTATTTAAATTATTTTCAAAATTCATTATATAAAATTCAATAAGGGTTTATTGTATGATCTTTAGGACATTCTTATCTTGGATGAAAATAAGATTTTTTATGTAATATATAACCTATATATGTCATTGTTACTTATTAAAGTAATTTTTAATTTAGTTATGAGTTGTTTCAATTTATATGTTTATCTTGAGAGTATACTTTTTAAGGCCCCTCATGAGAAAACAAGGTGACTATTGTAATTAATGATGATATTCCCATGATGGTGCTAATTCCAAGGTGAGTGAATCATGAAAATGGTAAGAATTAGCTAAATAATTCTTGAATTATTGCTCATGTTTTGTATTGGTACTACATGAATATCACTTCATGACCTTCTAAATTTCTTGGTAAACTAATTATGTTGGTATAAATTGAATGATCTAACATGCTGTAATTGTAATATTCTAATATTAGGATAGTAAATCTCATGGGTGCAATAAGTGTACATGAACAAGTCATTGCCAAAAAAGGTAAAAAAGACTACACTAACCATTACTTCATCATGTGTGATCCCACATCTAACCTAAATTCCGCCTTTGATGTTGCTTTATCCTACTTATATGCCATTTGACCCATTATTTAAATTGGACATGTCTAAATGGATGGTAATCACTATTGGGTTGGTGGAACCACCTTTGGCTAGTCATATTTAATGCATGAGGACAAATTAGATCAAAATTTATATTACCTTATTTCAAAATTATATACTTGCCCATTAATGTCCTTTGACTTGAGCCATATGTAGGAAGGTAGATATCTTAGAAAAGGGTTTTGTTCTCTAAACTTCAAAATTTAGGAGCTTTTGGTGATCATCCTAAAGGAAGAAGTAGGAACAATAAGAAATCTAGGAGAGGGAGAGCCTAGGATGGTAAAAACCTATAGAAAACATCCATGAAAGGGATTCTATCATATGGTAGGCATCTAATTGACTGAAATATTTTATTGCTTTAATAAATTAAGTTTGTATGATTCTTGATTAATATACTATGTTTAATAGGAGTAAGACTACTTGGTTTACTTACTCCTTATATTTATTTTATCCATGCCTATGCTTGATTCATCCTATATTGTTATTACCCTTGTGTGGGAGTTTAGAGTTGAGATATTCCTCTATGATATATTTAAATGTGGTATTTTTGCTTACATGGATACTATGAGCTCATTGTGTAAGACTTCTAATGCATAGAAAGGTCACATTATTCATGATGGAAGAAGGGTTAGGCCTCTCATATAGGACATGATGGTATATTTCCTAAGCCCTCTCATGACTAGTTATGGTATTTATATCTCATTGGTTTCATGATTGTTTGTTTTTACTTATGGGTGTGCCTTATTATGATCTTATGGTTATATAAATATATCTAAGGGTTGTAACCTCTTGACTTAGAGATGCTTGGTTTTCACCTTGTGAGTAGATATATACTTGAACCCAAGACATATTGATTATTATTTTCCTTTGTTTAATTTTCACCATGATATAAACATGCCTAGAGTTGGGAGTCCTACTCAAGGGTGCCTAGAGCAGTCACTTGATGATGGTAAAAGGTTGAGAGGTGATCCCACCTTCAATTGTCTAAAGTTTCACTTAGAGTGAAGAGGATATCATATTTAGTTGTAGTATAATAATGTTTTATTGCCTTATAAAACTAGATATAAGCTAAGGATTGATTTTTATTGGCTAAACTTTTTGTATTTATTATTTAATGATTGATTATGGGCTATGTGTGAGACACTATCTTATGTATTCACCAGTTGAGTGAACTAATTATTGCTTTAGATAACTATTTTATAGTCTACTTAGCATATAGGATTAATAGGACTCCTTGAGATGGATCTTTGTTGAAAATGAAATCCTTGTGGATGCTTGTATATTCATGACTGAGTTTGGCCAAACATAATGGCCTTATTACATATCTTATATCTTCAGTTGAATATTCTATGGTTATTTTGTGCATTTAATATTGAGTAGATTGTAATGGTATTACTTTAAAGGAAATATACATATACATATATAGAAAAAAATTGTATGAACGCATGTATTTTAGACTTTATATGCTTGAAAGATTAAAGAGAACTTGTGTTCAAATTTGTATAAATTTGGTTGTATTAAACCATGTTTTATTAGTGTTATTTATAAGACATAGTTGGATAAACTTTTAAGACAAAGATTAATCTAAGTAATAAAAATATTAAACAATTCTTAGAGAGGTTGTTATGAAATACTTCATTGGGCTTGACTGTAAATCTTCCTAGTTGGAACTAGTAAAATAAGGAACAACTCTTAAGCCTATAGGGCTCTTTTAATAAAATAGTAAGTATTCCTTTCTTGGATTAAGCTTATTTATAATAATCCTATAAATGAAGCTTTGTGCCTCCTCACACACTCTATTAGAAATTATATTTCAAACTAAGGTTATCCACTAATGAGTGGATCTCAAATAAATGGCTAAGGGATTGTTATGGGGAATAACAATAAAATAGGACTTTATATTCTAAGTATTGATTATAAGTTGGTAAATAAATGTATTATGGAATAATTATAAATTTAATCTTGAGTAAGTTTATTTACTTAGACTTTTCTTGTAGCAATACCTCTTGAATAAAATAAGGATATTAGTGGAGCTTGGATCTCAAGCTAAAATGTTAATATAAGATAATCAAAATTGATCTATGTAATAACCTAGAATCATTTTAGGATGATTATACTAGTTGACTCATAGGTTACACTATATAAAAGAGGCGTTTTTCCTTGATTGAGTTTCCTATCGATATATTATTATCTGACTAAACCAATGGTAATATTGGCTTAGTTTTGAATTATCGATTTATATTTTGAATTGTTCCATTAGTTGATCAAATTTTTATTTCATTATTTATACCTTTTTACACTTCTTTTTGACATTAAAATTCTAGACTTGTAGATCCATTTTTCACAAATTAATGGTTTAACTAAATTTGTTTGTCTTGGTCACCCTTTGATTGGCTTGCAAACTTTTGTTTAGCCAAATATGTATTTTTTCCTTAGTTTCATTTTGAAAAAGGGTTATGTACCTTACCTTAGCCACATTTTAAATTTCATAATGACTTTAGCTTATTCATTTTCCTTGTCAACTAAATTTTTGTATTTTTTTAGCCATTTTTCTTAGCCTTTCCTTTTATATTTTCACCATAGCCATTGGGTGAATTAACTTGCATAATATTTCCTTAACTAATCAATGGGTTATCTATGCAACTTTTCTTACATATCACTTGCCTTATACATTTTATAGGAACCTTAGTGGCCCTTTTACCTTAGTAATTTTTATGAATTTTTGTGCAAGGTTTAGAGGAAGCCACATGTTTTCATCTCACTCACTTAAGAGTAACATGCACTTGGTATTATGTATAGATGCCTTTGGGATAATATATTATAGGGATGCTACCATATGGCATCATCCTAGTAACCCATAAATTTGGGGATGGTCATAAAACAAAATTGGCCTTTAAGATATCAAAGGGGTGAGAGTCTTCCATGTGGTACCATCTTGATGACCTATGATCTTAGAGATGACCATATAGGTAAAAATTCCTCCAATCCAATGGATGAATGAGATACTACCATTTAACATCATCTTTTTGACCCACTATCTTCGGGAGTTTCATGTAGAACACAAAAATTATGGGCAAGCAGGTGAATGGGATGTGGCTAAATCCCATTACTCCATTTTATGAAGGTGTATGTATTATGTGTAGAGCCTATGGGTTAGTAGGCTAATGATATGCTACCATATGGAATAATCCCACTAATTCATAGCCTCGAGGATGTTGTGCTAGCCTTAAAAAGTGGTAGGGTATCAATTAGAAGATTGTCTCCATGTGGATCCCATCATAGATTTTCTTAAGAGGTGATATATGGTAAGAGTGAACATGTAGATCCTAACTATGTAAGTAGTGGCAAGGTTCAATTTATGTCCATCTCAATGTCTTTTGTGTAGTGTTCATATGTCATGATCTTGTGAGGATTTATTTCAGTACAAGGTCAAATTATTTATTGGTGTTAATATACTTAATACATTATGATAATTGTAGATGTGTGTGGTGAATGGATGGATTTTTGAATCATCCATGTATTTGAGGTGTTTTGTTAGTGAAATTTATGTGTCTTGCCTATATTTTTGAGAAAAAAATAGGCATGTCCGACTTACTAGTTTACTCATGTGATACATGGTTATTAATCTCTTTGACTATTGGGTTATAATGCATGAAATTATATCTAAGGTATATTGATGGCTTAATCATAAGACATAAAATTATTTGATTTATTCTAAGTAACTTATGGTTTAGATAAGCATATCAATCATATTCTTTTATTAATAATATTGGATATGTTTCACTACTTAAAGACAATCTTGAAATTTTATTGTTTTAGATTGGGTTATCATTTAGAGGTATAAATCTTGAGGTTGATATAGATTGGGAATTTTTACTTAAGATTTATAATTTTATGTATACACATTTACTTGAATGTGCATATAAATTGGTAAAAGAGTGTATCCATGCTATCAATTGAGTTATTTTTGGTTCTTTAAGTTTAAAGTGTTTGTTATTCACTTTCAATGAAAAAATAATAATCTAGTATTTACATTTAAATTCCAATAAATTCTTATCATAACATCTTGATACTTCAATACTTGGTATATTTGAGTAGCTTTTTAATTATGTATTTTTGGTTTGGTTCATGCATATGCATGGATGGAGCATGTTTTTGTGAATAATGATGGTTATAGTGTGATTTATTAGATATTCATGGTTGTATCATGATTTTTTGAATAATAACTAATGTAGCTCCTTATTATGAGTTCAAACTTCTAGATAATATTATCATGCATTCATTGATCTCTTCACATGATTGTATCTCTGCATTTGATCATGATTTTTAGTTATATCATCTTTAAAATGTTATTATGACTTCGGGTAGTCCTTATAGGATAAATTATAATAGTTAATTTATGGATTGGTTGGCATTAGCACATGGTTGAAGTTATTAAATGGTTGTATTATTAAGCAGTAGTAGCTTATACATTTGATAAATAGAATAAGAGGATAGTAATGTGTAATAAAGTTACATAAAGGAAAATGGTAGTCATTATATTCTATGATATATCTTTTTGGGAATATTTTTCTGTGAGTGTGTGGGATAATTTAAAACATTAAGAATAGAACTTGATGTTTTCATTCTTCCCGTATTTAGAGTTCATTTATGTTTTCCTTGGTTTGAAGACAAAATAACTCTTTAGTGTTGTTTATAGTCTCATGAGTTAACTCTATATGTTTATTAGTTATGAAAATTTTCACTACAAAAATACTATGTTGGAAAATGTAAATAATATCTTAAATAACACATTTTATTAAATTTATATCACCATTATTCACACTTGAGATAACTAAGGTTGTTAATTTTTAGTGATAATCTTGTTGGTTATTAAATCAAATGATGAATTCCTTAGTTCTTTGTTTGAATTTTAATCCAATTAATTCATATACAAATGTTTAGAATTTGATTTAAATATATTATGGAAAGATAAGTACTTTAAATTTTTGATCGTTTAATTAATAATTTTGATTTTTTTTGTAAAATAGTCATGAAATGATAATATCCTCTTTTATTATAACATTCCATTAATATACTTGAGTAAAATTTAATGTGTCTAATGAGTATCTATTGGATATATATATTCATAATTATTCATGTATAATATGGTTGTAAGTATACTATGGGTATCCATGTGGCGAAATAGTGGTCTGCTAGAAAGGCAATGCAAGCTTATTTCTAGTGGCATGGTAGTCATGTGCAAACCATTTGAATCATGTATTTTTGTGTTGTAAGTAGAGATATAAAGTTTGTAATATATTTAATCATTATTTAATATGATTTAAAATATTTATAATTTATTTTAAACTAGAATTATAATTAGTTGATAAAGTTCCTCATGCATAGTAATGCATGATAATATTTAAGTTGAAGCTTAAGAGAAAGCATGTTAAGGTTAGATATGCATAGGTTTCTTGGCCTCAGAAAAATATCTAAGGTATATTTACTTAGTGATATTCATAATAAGTTATGTGTATTCCTGATGGAATAACACTAACATGGAGTTCAAAATATGTGTAATTATGTTTGTATTGATTTTTGGATTAAGGATGATGATGTTCTATTGTAATGAATTATCTAATTTTGATTTAATTTATAAAGAATAAGAATGTCAATTTTTATTTATAATTTTCATGTTCTCTAATTTTCTTAACTCATAACAAAGTTGGAGGATAACTTCTTATGATTACAATATGTGTTTCTAGATGATGTAAATTTGTATTTATAATTTACATGTTCTCTACTTTTCTTAACTCATAACAAAGTTGGAGGATAACTTCTTATGATTAAAATATGTGTTTCTAGATGATGTATAGATGCTATTTTGTTTTATTTCTCTATCTTTAAAAAATTAATGGTATATGCCTTGAATTTATAAGTAATATTGGATTTTTATTTATAATTTATTATAAATTGATATGGAACTCATGAGAATGGTCACCATGTTTCCATAACATGATCAAAGTACTAATGGAAATTTGTTCCATAAAGGGTTTATTTTTAATCCTTTAAGTATGTCATGTCATTAAAGGAGATATCATAAAAGTTTGGTGTTAATTCAAAACTCTTGTTTGAATTTACACAATATCACCTATACATGTAATATATTTATCCTTTACTAATATGTTTTATTGGGTAGTTTATAAATAACATTCCTTGTTGGTTGTCATTTATGTTATAATTGATATTAATAACCATGAAATTCAATTTTTTTAATGGTTTTTATTATGGGGGTTATGATAGTGACAACATGATACTAAGTGGGTTACAAAGTTAATTGTTAAAAGTGATGGATTATATAAAATTGATAGTATCAAGTTGATCACTAAAACATGAGGAGAAATGTGGCATTACCAGTGACTAATAAAAATGACTATATTAGGTTGGGTGATGTATTAGTATATAAACCAAATAGAAATATGTTGTGTCAATCTAGACGATGTAATCAAGTAGGCAAAAACTAGGTAAAATAGACTATAAAGAGTTCACTGATGTAGCTAGGCTAGAAGAATCTGAGTCTAAAAAACTATAATAGGTTAGATAATGTAGTCAAGTAAGACTAAGATGAGTATAATATACTATATCAAGCTAGAAAATGTAGTCAATAAATTAGAAGCTAGATAAATTAGACTGTGTCTAGCTAGCTGATATATTCAAGCTAAAAGGAATAAAATTATAGTAGTGTTGGCTAATAAATTTATCTATGGGATGAAAATTAATGAGATTGTATCATTTTTCCTGATGTAGTTAGGTATAAAAACACATGGAACTATATTAGGCTAACTGATGTAGTTCACAAACATAGATAAGTATATCACACTGGCTGATACAATTATAACACACATCATAGAATGGTGTAGGGCTAGTCAATATAGTCTAAAATACAAGTAATTGAGGTAGTAAATTAAATTGGAGTAAATTTTTGAAAACAAAATCATGTAGATTTACCAAAATGATTTGATTCATAGTATGGGATATCAAATATACTTGTTCATTTATTGATTAGTGTTAACCTAATGTTTCATAACACTAAATATATAATTTCAACCATGTTTTTGACCCACTAACCCTAGTTTAAAGGGAGAAACAAGAGTAACTTAGCTAGGAAATACAATCCTCTCAAGTTCACCAAAAAATAAAAAAGATGATTGGTTTCCTAAGTTCAATAAAAAAAGATTCCTATGCATTTCTATTATGATGTGAGGTGCATGGAAAATAAATTCCATGTTTAATGTTTTAATATGGCTATGAATATTTGGGTAAACCTCTCATGCCATGATGTATATAAATAAAACACTGTGTAGCCTTGCATGATAGTCAATAATTAATTTGATAACTATGGGAACATAGTTTATATATAAATTAAAAGAAATATAAAATAACATTTGAAAATGAATGTCAAAAACCACTTTTTATCATTCAATGAATTTCTATAAATAAGTAAAAAATGATATTAGATTAGACAATATAATTAGAAACTAAATCATTTTGAAAAATAAAACACATAAAATTGTATCAAGCTAGATGATGTAGTTACAAACAAAGAAAAAAATTATATCAAGATAACCAATATAGTCTATAAAAACACAAAATGGACTTGGGTTGGTCGATATTTCTCATATATATGGAGTACACTATATCAGGCTGGCCTATGTATTTTATTGGAAACAAAAAATTGAGACATTATTGTATTGAATTAGAAATTACTATTGTATGAAGCATAAAATTAAGATAAAACTATATCAGATTGGCTAAAATAATGAAGGTAGTGGTGAGGTTCATGTCAGGTTCACCATAATGTATGCATGTGATAGGATTAACCTATAAATATCTTATCTCAACATATATAAACTTAGTTAAGGTTAATCAAATATATCTTATGATACATAATATATAGGTAGTGACCAATGGATCCACAAACCTAAAATGAGGGGTGCCTTTATGATAACTACCAAGAGGAAAGGGATCTAAATCCTAAGCCCATGTCACAAAAAAAATATATTACTATACCTCTATGAAATTTAATGATTAAAAATAATAAATGTAATTAATTATACAATTAAAGTAAATTAAATTAAATGGGAAGGGTTAGAATGATAAAAAAGGGTAAGGTGCCATGGTCAAAAAATGGGGGGTCTAGGAAACCTATAATGGAATATGGAAAGTTTAGGAAATACTATAGCTACACTAGATTATTAAATTTAGAGAGAACCTATACAAGGATATACACACATTCATTCACCAACTAAAAATTAACACACATATACTAAGTAAATAAAGGAAAGAGTATAACATTAAAAAAACATGCATTGGAGTGGACATATTGAGCATCAATCTCCCCCTTAGCCAATGGTGATTTGTAAGATATATTTATGGTTGTGAATACTTAAAATGGTTTTTATACGACCTAATAATACTCCTAATGATTTCTCCTACTTAATCTATAATAATTTCACATCACAAGCTTCTTTCAAGTTAAGGTTCTAGACCTAGTTCCACCAAATATGTCTTAGGGTAGAAGTGTGAGTGAAATTAGAGTGAATAGAGTGTGTATCATATTATTGGAATGAAATATGACTCATATATAGTGATAAAATACCAAAAACAAACCCAAAATTCTAAGCTAATGACATCAACCATATCAATATAGTTAAGATATGTTGTCTAGCATTAAATAGTATTGGCCAAGATGATATAGTATAAATGTTAGAAAATGGGATCATACCTACATCAAATTGGTTGATAAAATACATAGGAGGTAAAAGGTGATAAAAATGGTATCGACTAGGCCAATGCTATTGGTTATGACAAAAGTGATATAGATGAATGAGATAAGATGGATGAAGGTAGGTAGCAAGATAAATCTGAGAAAGTTTAACTTTATAATAATAATGATATGATCATGGAATATGTATAAACATCTCTTTCAAAGCACCACAAGCCTTCCCACCCCTTTTTTGTGCACCCTTTATGTTTTACACTTAGGGATATTAACTCTCAAAACACCATTACAAGATAAATCATTGATAAATGATAAAGTGGAAATATTATTTGTATATAATTTCCACATATGTAGGTCTATGTTCCCTATTTGAAAAACTCATATAATTTTTTAAATTACATATCTACTTAGTTATAATAACACCATGTCATTCCCATAAAATTTGGGAAATTATCTCTTTCAACCAATTATATGACCACAAAAATGGTTGTTAATATTTTTCCATTATTATCAAATCTAATATGCATAAGACTCCAAGTGGTATCAACCATGTCTTGTTTGTAATAAAACAAATATTGATAAAATTTTGTAATCTTAGACTCCCCATATTACTCCAAACATCTTTAATTAATATGTTTAACTCCACTTTAGTATTTTTTAAAATGTTATTTAATTATCATTCATTAATCCTTACATCAATAGTCAACATCTAATCATAGGGATTATTGTAAGTAATGCATATCTCCTTTACCTTATCTTGTATGTGTTATTTCTTATCCCCCTTATGTTTCTTAAGAAAATTATTTATAAAAGGTATGCCTTCAATAATCAAAATAGAGAATATTTCCAATATTTATTCCATATGTCTAGGGATGAGATATTTTATCTAGATTTATTTGATTTATGTATTATTTCATTCTCTTCTATTAGAGTTATATTTTTAAATGGTGCATTAGATTATTTCATTGAAACACCTATTTTATATACAAATTTTCTTGCTTTAGTAGCATAGGAATTATCATTTCATGTGTATCCACTCCACCTCTTATATTTATATTCATGTGTGGGCCCACACCTCCCTTATACACATTAATATTTATCTTATTTTTTCATTATTCTAATCATTAATACCCCATTTTATATAATATTTATTTCTAAAATATTTTACAAAGGTTAGGGTAATCTTCAATCTTATTTTATTATCCATAATGAGCACAATTAGGAAACTTTGGGCATTTGAATTGATAGTGATATGTCACACCATATTTAAAAAATGATCCATGGTATGTGTTTATACATATTCTACCCCTATATTTTCTATAATATCTTCCTCCTCCATATCCTTGATATTTTTTAACTAATGTATATTTTTTTGGTCTTGATCCACAACCTAAAAATTCACATATCTCATCAATGACTTGATAATTAACCATGTAATATGTGTATCACATACTTCACACCAAATTGTGTTGATTTTTTTGGCATGATAAACTACTCACAATTGGTTTTTCATGCTCTCCTTGAAATACTTCACAACATATACTTACTACATGCATTCTTCACCATATGCAATTATTATTTTAATTTTACAATCTATGTACCACAACCCCATTTGATATTATTTCTCATTTTTAATAGATAAATATTGTAATTACATGACCATGGTTGAAATATTTTCTTCTAAAAAAGGGATTATGCCAGTATCACAAAGTATGGTGTCCTTCATTCTTAGTGCATCCTCTAATGCATCTAACACATCTAAAAATGTATTCATAACTAATTTAATTTTGAGTGAATATCAATTAAAACATTGAAAACAAAGTTTTGAAATACAAATCATATGCATTGGCATGATTATTTAGTAAAATATAATCATACAAATAATCACCACAAAGATTCTAGATTTATTGCAGTAACAAAATATATCTTTAGGCCAATGTAAAAAATGATTCTATTAATGTGGGAAATATGATAAGTTTTGTTAAGATGTGGTAATACAAGACACTCTATATGAATAAAATACATCATAAAAATCCATGACCATTGGATTATAAAAGGTATCTATTTAGTTTTTATAATGCAGTGTTGTATTAAGATATAATATAGAGGATATAAAAAATAAAAAATAAGTGATAGATGATATATGTGATAATATAGAATAAACATAATAATAGAGCATATGATTAGAGAGTGCAAAGGTATAACATAAATAGATTTTCAAAGTGTAATATTTGTTTCTGATATGTGTGTTTTTTATTTAAGTTAAAGTGGAGGTTTTTTTTGAACTAGGGTCCCCAAACCCTAGGAGAAGTTCAAGTACAAAATAAATAATAGGATATCCAAGCCAAAGAGAAAAATAAGGACCAACCAGTCTAAAAACAACTATAAAATAGCCTTGATATAGCCATAGAACATCAAAAAATCTAATATAATTCCAATCTTCCAGACACATCTTCCCAGCATGCCTTCATTTTCTTGAGATTCATCTCAATTTGAGTCAATAAACTTTCATGATCTACCATGTGTTGAGCACCACTACTCTACCCCTTTTTACCCTTGCCTTTGCCAACATAATTGGGTTCAAATAAATATTTGAGATGTATCCTAAGATTTTAAACATTTTAAATAACTTCATACATTTCATCCTTGCTATAATTTACAAGAAAACTTATCTTATTCCTTAAATTATTATTATCATTTTATAATATCTCCACTCTAAAATTTAGACCCTAAATCTGGTTATCCTCCTCCCTAGCTACCAAGGTTTGAGACATTTTATCATTCTCATGTTGAAGCACATTCATATTTCCCTTTAACTCCATAATTTCATGCATAAACCACCTCATTATGGATTTTTGGAGGTCCATTTATTCTATGAATCTATCTGATTTATCCTTACTTTTGAGTAAATCTACCATATTATTAAACTCCACATTTTGGTCCTCTTCTTTTTGTGTTGTCTCCCCTTTCCTTAGAGTTGAAGTCTCCCTTGTCTATTTTTTTTCTCCATAGTGATCTAAACCTAATCATACTCTCTTTCCTTCTCTCCCTCTTTACTATGCTCTTCCATCTCCTCATTGTCTTTGTCCACTTTAATAATAATCTCATCCCCCCTCTTATTTTGTGCCTCCTACAAGCCACTGTTCCCTTGGTTCCCTTATTTTTATTTATTATGTTTAAAGGATTTCAATGCACTTTTGAGTCTCTTTTTATTGTTGTCCTAGTATTTTTAAATAATTTTCCCTTTTTTGACTTTATCCTTATCAACAATGTTTTTCTTACTCCCTAAAATCCTCCTTGGGCTACCTGGATATTTGACCCAAATTTTTTGAATCATCCTAATATATATTGGCCCTTCCTTAGGATTCTCTTTCTAGTTATGAGATATTTTAGGCATGATTTCTTTTTTTCCTTTAATTTACTCAAAAATTAGGAAGATTACCTCATCATGCATCAAAGTGTAATAATTTCCATTCTTGAATTTTAGTATAAAAGTCTACATAGATTTGAGATTAAATAAAGGATGACTAAAAGACAATCCAAGTCTAAAATAATTTATCATTCTAAACATATACCATCTCACCACATTATGCTAAAATTCTAAATTAATATACTAAATCAAATGAAAGGCTACATCAGTGAATGGCCTAGGAAGTGATTCCCTATCGAAGCCATTATGTAGTTGCATCAACTACTCCCTATCTTCTAGAAAAATATCTTTATCTAGTTTAAATTCTCTTGAAGTGTATTAGATCTTAGTCTCCTAGATTTTTAGGCCAATCACATGGGAGATAAGTTCTTCTATTATGTCTAGCATGACTCCATTAATGGCCATAGACCTATCCTCCCAAGCCTTAGCAAATATAATAGAGATATGTCTATTAATACCTTCAATTCTTTCCATAAAGGATATGAAACCACCTACCTATAGATCTATCTAAACTCTTTCATTTTTTTGACCTTTGGTTGAAGTTTAGGTTCAATCCTATTTGGAATAACCATTCTATTCCTCTTGTATTCATTCCAATTACAACTATCATCATTGTTCTCACAGATGGTCTAAAAGGAACAACACTAGTGTACTATGTTTTGGTCATCTTCGAGATGCTTTTCCCTTTATAGATAATTCTCCTTTGAACAACTAAAATTAGCCATATGAGGCCTAAGTCCTTGATTTATTTTATGCAAATTAATGTCCTCTCTAAATATTTGGGAAAGAATCCATATGCATAGCATTATTATCATTATTGTTTCTTTCATTAGTAACTTTAATATGAACACCCTAAGGAGGTCTTCATGGCCTGTCCAAGATTTAAAACCCATATTGTTGACTCCCATGTTTGTAAACTAGTATTTATGTGTGTGTGTTTACTCAGTTAGTATGTGCATCCAAACAATTAAGAATTTGTGTATTGATTCAATACACATTACATAATACAGGTATATTTTCATATTTTATCTCTCTTTATATAAAGAGAGATAAAATATAAAAAGAGCCACGTACTATGTAATGTGTATGTGAATGAATGCACTAATTCTTAATTTACATACAAATTGAGTAAAAATGCATAATACTAATATCTTCACCACATTAGTTTTAACTAGAGTCATCTCTAATTACATAATTATCTATAATTAAGTTGTATATTTTATGTCAGCATTTACTAGTGCTACATGGACTTAAGTTATCTAATATCCAAAGGAAAGTATCCATTAGGATTTTTATAGTAAACATTAGTGAAAATTGAGGAGTGGTGGGATTAATTAATAATCACCTAAGGCAAAATAATACCATTTAAGATTACAAGAAAAATAATTTTGAGTAAACTTTGTAAAAATATTATGGCCTTATATCCTAAGGCACATAAAACATATAGAGGGATATAGACTTCATATTAGGAAGATAATTAAGTGGACAATAGAGATGATATAGGTCCTTGAGAACATCAATACACCTTTGAATCAAGTAATAAATTAATGGTTTGAGAACAAACTTAATTCCTCTATGATCATTTGGGCCATCCAAGGTTGGATAAGATTTGATGATAAGAAAGCTAAATTTTTGAAATGGGCATGAGGAATATTTTTAAAAATATTACCACTAAAAATTTATAAGATATTTGTAGATAAGGGGTTAGTCAATGAAGGAAAATAGTTCCTTTAGGGTCTAAGCACATAAGGGATGGAATGCATAAAGAATAAAGATCCTCAAAATATGTGGCTTCTTAGAATATCTGGTCTAAATAGTTGGATTATTTTAAATAAGATGTAGGGGAAATAATGATAAGTATTGGATTTAGAATAGATTATTTAAGAGAGATAAGAGGAGAATATTAATTAAATAGAATGAATAATTTGCAAGAAATAAAAATGGAAAATGAGGAGATGAGGAAATAGATAGAGGAACAAATACCTATATTAGAAGATACAAAAGAGATACATAGAAAATAAAATGAAGATATAATATTGTGGAGAACTAGGACCATAAAATATACTAATACAACCTCTACTAGTGGAGATTCTTATGTTAAAAATCAATATGACACTCCTATAGCCAAAACAAATGAGTTGGCATTAATACCATTAGAAGGCACAAAATAATTAACTAAGATAAATAGAATACATTTTTATTAGATAAGGTTAATGAAATGGGAATAGGTTTTCATACCCTTAAAAAATATAATGAAATATAGACAACTAAAACTAAGAGGAACAATCAAACAATAGTGCCTACACATGACACAAACAACTATATATCATCAATCAAAATACAACTAAAAAAATGACAAAAAGACACCTAAAAGACAAACAATAGGAAAATGTAAAAGTTAAAACTTGTTCTCCTCAGAGTCAAAGTAAATGACCAGCATATTACTCCCACTATTTGTTCTCTTTTTCTTTTTCCCTTGTTCTTTTGATCAGACCCTAAGAAGTTTATTCAACCACACTTTTAATTTTGTATACTAGGGTCCTCTCTTCCTCTTTGTCTTGAAATCTCTTTTCCTGATCCTTCTTCATCTCCTTTATTTATTCTTATTACTTATTTTTATTAGGGGGAGTTATGCCAATATTCCTAACTTTTTTATTTCCAACTACCTTCCCTCCGTTTGTATCCATTCTATCCTCCTCTAGAGAAATCATAATTTTTAAAATGTTTATCTCTTTGACCACCTCAAAATAAATAAAATTTTTCATGGCCATTTTGGTTTGAATCTTCTCCATAATCTGCTTCATTTCAGCCAACTTAATGCTCATTGGGGTTTGGGGACAAACACTTGTAATTAGATTGACCACTTGAAGTTTACCACTTAAACTACTATCTTTAGGTGTTTTACCAATATTTTACTTTAAAATAGATATTGTAATTTACACTAAAAAAATAATGAATGACATGCGAAAGAGACTTATAAACTTACCCACACTTGTGTGAACCTCATACATTTTCAAAACCTTAGGAATGAAATACTAGATGATGGAGATAAATAGGATGAGGAATAAATAATATTGAGAAGATAGATGAAGGATATAAGATAATATTAAGGGGAAACACTAATAGGAAAATATAACAATGACATGGGACATACAATGAAACATAAGTGAAGATAACCAAAATGAGACAATCCATAAACATGTAGTGATAGAATAAACCAATGTAGGAAGAGATGCTAACATAAGATGAGATATCAAAATTAAGTAAAACACCATGGAAATATGATAGAGAGAGATAAGGATGAAATTATTTTAGAAGAAAAAGGATAAACTAGTGACAACATCAAGGAATAAGATAATGTAGTGATATAATATCAAAAAGAAGAAATAAGAAGTGATACCCAACTTTAAAAACCCAAATTAAAGATATTTTAAGAGGAAATGAAACCTTGGACCAAATTCCATCCCTCATGTTGCTTTACATTTGAAAATAACACCTATTCTAAACTTCAACATGAATTTTTTATAGAAGAATAAGTTGATAATAATTATCATAGTTATAGTGAAAATATAGAGACTAGAATATATTTTCTAACTGACCGAGTATATATATAAGGAAACAAATATTTTAAAATATAAATAAAAAGAGATAAATGAATAAGTAGAAAATTAATAATAAAATAGAGAGATAATCAATAAATAAGTATGATAAGTACTTCAAGACCAAGTACCTTAAGTAATTAAAGCATCAACAATCCAAGTACATAGTCCAACACTTTAAAAGTGACATAAAATAAGTTAAAATTGATTTTGTTTAGAAAGGACAACAAAGACATAAAATAAAATTTATTTGTATTAGATTCCTATTAGAATTTCATAACATTAAATATGAGAAAGTGATACTAATTTAGTTTTTTAGAATGTTAAAGATGATGAATTAAAATGGTATTTGAAAATAAATGTAAGACATAAGAATTAATGGGCAAATGTATATAGTGCATTCAAATGAGATTTTCATTATGTATATATTCCTATGGAAAATGTTAGTAAAATGTGCTAAATTATATAGAAAGAGAAAGAGATACTAAAAGGTTTTGATAAATGATTCAAATAAATAGTGCAAAAATTGGAAAAATCCTTGAATGAAACATAAAGAATATAATGGCTTATCTCAGGATTAGTATCATACTTAGGATATAATATGGATGTGAATATTTTTAACACATTTTTAGAAACCCTAGATATAGAATCAATATTGGAAGCACAATCCTAGAGAAGAGAAACATATTCTTTATAAAAAGAAGATATGTAAAGATAAAAACAATAATTAGCACA
The DNA here is from genome assembly GCA_037957365.1 of Torreya grandis. Taxonomy (NCBI): domain Eukaryota; kingdom Viridiplantae; phylum Streptophyta; class Pinopsida; order Cupressales; family Taxaceae; genus Torreya; species Torreya grandis. The sequence continues at coordinate 2,877,401 of JARHVA010001551.1, forward strand.
ATTAAGGTTAAAACAAGAAATCTAAATCAAAAGTGATGACTTTAGCTCACTGCAAGTAAGAAGTAACCCCTAAGACATAGGATATGGTGTATGATTTTTTGTATAGAGGGACACTCATGTATATAATTCTAACATCACTAAATGGAAATATGAGAAATAATTGTTAGATTGTCATAGATGCCTATTGGTATGTAACCACCAATCCAAAAATCTATATATTAGGAAAATATATAATATGGAATATGTCAAATGTATGATTAAAATGCACAACACTTATGCCCTATGAAGGAATTAAAACCCTTTATGAATAAACTAATTTATTTTACCACCTTTGGCTCATTTAATTGCTATAATAATATCTAACTAGGTCATGATGCAATAAAATACATAAGTGAAATGAATTACATATTTGTTGCATTAGTTGAAAAATAATACCACCATTCTAGATAATGGTAAACCAAAGCATACTACACCCTGAACCATAGTATCAAAACTCTTGAAAAAATATATACTTCACACAAAAAATCCCACATAGCTAATATTGTAATAATAACCAAGGCATTTATAGAAGAGTAGGAGAGGGTGGTAGCAGATGAGGTTGCCACAACAAAATAGGAAGCAATAAAAAGGGAAGATGATAAAACCAAAGGTAAAACTAGGTGTACAACCAAGAGATACTTCCCCCAATTATATAAATGTGTGGGAAACTAAGGAACATAATAAGTAATTGTATGGAGGAACCATAGGTATAGTGTGGTTTTTACCATGAGAAAATGACCAAATGACTAGTTGTCTTACCCTAAAGCAACATAATTTTGTAAAAATGAAGGCACACAAATAGAATATTTGGTTGGGTCTCCACTTTAAAAATGAACTAAACATTTGAATAAAGTATCAAGGGTTTAAGAAATAAAATGAATATGTAACAAAGTAAGATGTGAAGAAGAGGATGTCAAAATTAAATAGGAAGAATAGTGTTCCAATGAAATGGCATCTATTTAGGAGAAAATATGAGAATGTATATTTTTAGTGAAGGAAAATATGGATAATCCTAAAAATGAACTAGGAATAATCATTGGATACTTAAACAAATGGGTTATGGTAACTAGTGAAGTGGAGTCAATACTTATAAAGGAAAGTAAAAATTAAATGACTCAGAGGACTCAGAAGAGGATAGTGAAGAAGATTACCCCAACACATGATAATGAAATGATATTAGAAATAATTAGGAATATTATTACGTATAAATATGATAAATAAGATACCATGATGACTTAGTTTTTTGAATCAAAAATTTAGAACTTGAAATAGAGGCCAAAACTAGTTAAGAATCAAGGGTTGTTAGAAAATGTAACACAATTTTTTAAGTAGTGGAAAAAGAGAAGGGGAGAGAGAAATAGGTAATAAGGGTATTAAAAATTAAAAAAAATACAAAATTAATGTATTATAAATAATAAGGAAGTGGAAAAATATGGAAATACTCTTAAATGTGGAATTTTATGGATAAGAAGTAAATAAGACCTTACTAAACTTAGGGGTGGACACATACATCCTTATCCATAATGCTATGGAAGTTCTAGGAAAAAAATTTCATGTGGAGAAATATTATATATCTATGGTTGATGGGACACTAATATCACCTATAGTAATTATTTAAAATGTACATATTAACTTTAATGGGTATAAAATAAAATATTAATTTTGATGTCATTGATAAGTATGACACTGGATACCTTGCACTAATTAATTTAGAGTGTTTCATTATTTTTAAGGGAACATCAAAATCTAAGGAGGAAGAGATAACATTTGAATAAAATAGATTGGTAATACATTTCCTATTATAAACTATAATGGTAGCTACATGCTCAGAATAATTATGGTAAGATGAAGGGGAGAGAAATTTAAAAGAAGTATTTGGAGTTTACACAATAAGAAAAAACAAATCTTGATGAATATTATGAGATAATTGATGAAGGATAATTAGTGATATAAAGATAAGAGGTATAAATAACCTCTAAAAAATATATTGATGCTTGGCTATATAGAGATCTATAAACAAGGGTTAGAATTTTTTTCATAAGAATAAATTATGACCTAATAAACATGAGATTACCAAATATATAAATATGATTAATAAAATTAAAAATTAAACCCCATTTAGAGATGGAATTTTCATGTTAAAGTACTAAAATTTAGTGAGATAAGAGATGTAGAATAATATCTACAATAGATGATACTACAATGAGTATCATTGTTTCAAGATAGTGGAATACTCACAAAGCCACAATATTGAACTGTAAATCCTTCAACATTTTACTGAAAACAAATTTTATTAAGGAAGAAGGATACTTTGAATAAATACCATAATATATAGGAACACATACCCATAAGGTACATATTTTAAATTGTGATAAATTACAAATGAAAAAAGCTAAAAACAAAAAAATACTTTGGACACAATTATTTTATTTGACCCTCAAAACATATCCAAGGACATGGTATATGCACTAAAAGATGTGGAGAGGGACTTGTAACTGGGATGAACTCAAAAATATTTTATTTCAAACATTAAATTTATGGGAAATTGATACAATATTATGTTAAGCTATGTGGATAGTAAAAACATTCCTACTTATGCTAAACAATACCCTAAAACATTCCTACTTATGCTAGAAAGTGGACATTCTTAATTAAGTGAAGAACTACATCTGGACCTAATTGTGAGGAGTGGATATGTAGGTTGCCATGTTGAGGTGGGGCATTAGGTCTAGGTCCTTAGGATATAGTAGGGTTGGCATGGTTAAGTAGTGACCATGTGATCATTTTCATTAATCCTTACCTTTGGCATGTGAGTTATGTCAACACTTTGTGCATATCATGCCATGGAAGTGGCTAGATAGTGGACGTTGTTATATCAATAGTTGTAAATGTTGTCATAAATTTGTGATGTGGATTTTAAAATACATAATGTTTATCATAAGTTATTATAATGTATGTTGTTATTTTCTTTAAAAAATATTTGATGTGTTTTTATGTGTAATTTAGGCATGAAAATTTTGAGCATTAAATTTTTGTATCAGAGCCCAAGTTTAACACTGAGAACTCTAGGATGATGTGTTTCTTATTTTCCACTTTCATAAATATTCTATTTTCGTAAATGATAATAGGATATAACATAATGAGGGAACATAAGGTTATGTTAATACCTCTCACCAATACCCCTATTATGAGAAATTAGTTGGAGTTAATGTACAAATCCTTCACATCCTTTAGTAGGTGATGGATATCCTAGTGGAAATTCTAACTCCAATTAAAATATCACTGAGGGATTATTCACCTCAACATCATCGTCATTATAAATTAAACATTATAACTTATGAGTGAACTAAAAACTCTAAAACTATAAAGGATTATATTTGTAAAATGTATTTGATCTTGTCACATCACAATAGGATGAATCTTGGTTAGTCAACCATCTATGATAAATATTTAAAGTTGAGTTACCTTGCCACATTTATGAACCTTAATCAAAATATTGGTTGGTTAGAGATCATTAAAATTTAAAAAATTACATATGAGGCACCTAGGCACATAAATAAATGTCATAGTAGACTACCTTTTGACAGTATACCTTAAGAGATCTATGAATTTCAAAATATATTATCAATAAGGGATGTTAGTTGGTTATATAATGAAAAACATGAATGTTTTCATATGATACTTGAGACACTAGGATTAAATTTACAAATATGTTTATTTTTTAAAGGTCATTAAACTAAGTAAAGATTTAGCTAATGATAAATTTAATCCTCAAAACATAATCAATGTTTGTATCTATCACAAATTATATTCTCTTGAGTTCCAACTTAATGTACCTTTTAGAATGTGTTTGTGTTTCATCACATGGTTTTGTTTTGGCACATAGAGGATGATGCTATTTATTTATAGGGATGGAATTTGATACACATATTGGTGAGATTATGCTCTCATTATCAACCTTGGCATATTCATTGTATATAATGCATCATTAAAATTAATTGTGTACATGTTTATGCATGTTAGTTGATTAGTTTATGTTCTACAACTTAGATAGATATTTTATTATTCCTTTCTCATGTTTTATAATTATTGGTTTTATATTTATGTACATGATTTTAATTTAATTAAAGTTTTATAATGAGTTTCATGTCAAATTAGGTTAATTGGTGGGATTTTTTCCCCATTGTACTTTTCTTGAATATTTGATATTGTTGTTTTATTATCGGTAATATTAACTAGTTTTCTTGAATAATTATTTTTCCATTATATTTGGTGATGGGTTTTAATTATTTTATTATCCTATTTGATTAATGGTGTCAATTAATATTAATTGAAATTGATTAATTTATTTTTATCAAGACAAAGGTCATTTTCTTATTGTTTGATTTAATAATTAATAACTAAAATAATGATGGATCAAACACCCCAAAGATAAAAGAGATGAGACCCATAATAGTCCATCCTCACCTAGTATGATATGATCCACTATAGACTAATAAAAAATAGATTGGTGGCCCCTTGTATACACCCTAAATTGGTCAAACAACCACACATATCATGTCTTTCCATAGTCCTTTCATAGGAGACTCCGACTGGAGAATATAAGCTTTGTTCACATTTATCCATGTCTTTTGTTTTACTCATCTTGGTCTTTTTTCATGCTTGAGTCACTTTTTTACCTATTCCAAATCATCTTGAGCCTTTTAGATATTCATTCCACCTTAGCCAAGTCAGATTTTCCATGCTTATTCCAACCCCTTAGGTCCCAAGCCTTTAGAAAAAGAGTATTAGGATTGGAATAAAATGCTAGACCCTAGGGTGTCTATTTATAGTGCTCCTATCCAATGTCATTTTGAGCTCCAATGGTCATTTTCCCTTGCTTAATGAGTCCCAACCCCTTTGTTAGCTTCATCCTTAAATTTTCCAATGTCAGCCAAATGCAAATAAAGTTCCCAAATTAAAAATAAAGAGTCTCATATATGAATTAGTTCACAAATAATTTTATATCTATAACTTACTACTTTGGCACATTACATAATTAAAATTAATCAATAGTATAGATTTACATTCTACATCACACATAGACTTGCATGCTTGATCAAGGAAGGGCCTAAGTGAAAGTTCATTTTTGAATTTACCATGCATGTTGATTATGCACGTTCCCTAAAGGAAAAATACATTTGATATGAGACCCTATCTTAAGGGTTAATGTGCATAGTGATTAGGATAATAGGGGTTCTAGATCATGCGATCATACTTCCCTTAACCCAATTTTTTCCCTTATGCTTTTAATGTATTTTTTATTTTATATGTGTAGATAGACCTAGGGTTTAGAGATTTAAATGGACCTAAATCAAGATATATCAACATTTAGCCCTCAAAATTTCATATACAGGCTCACACAGAGATAATAAACAAAACCTAAAAATCTCAAGTTTCTAGGACAACAACAACAACAACAACAAAAGGACTATAGTGTTGGACCCCAAGGTGCTTATTTTAGTGATCCTATCCTTTCATAAAAAAAATCTAGATATAGATTTGTGACATTGTCCCAGTCCTATGAAACATATTTCAACCCTTGAATCATTCATTTCAACCTATTTTTATAGATAAGTTTATATCTTTCCATATGCAATTAATTTGACTAAATTGATCAAAACTTGTAATTTAATATATTTGATTATATTTTCCCCCTTATTCTAGACCCTTTATTGTTTAGGAACTAGACCCTAGTTTCCCAAAAATAATAAATTTTTTTGGTGAACCCGACTTACTTTGAACAAATCTAAAACCCTAGGTACCCTTATGATTTTTCCTTCATATTTTTTGAAAATTTTCAATTTCAAATTTCTGATTTATATATAAATTTTTGTGCATTTATCTTATTCAAAATTATTTTTCAATTTCAATTATTTCAATAATTTTCAAAAATTCTAAAACCCTAACCAAAAATCCCAGATTTCCAAACTAGGTCCTCAAACCCTAAGGCTCCCTTCCTTACAATTTTTAGAAAAATATTTTGGAAATTTTGCAAATTATTTGAAATGTCAAAAATATTTTTAAATTCTCAATATTATTAGTTATTTTGTGCAAAAATTAAATTTCAATTTTTTTATTTTTGTATAAATTTTCGTGCATTTATCCTATTCAAAATTATTTTTAAAATTTAAATTATTGTAATAATTTTCAAAAATTTAAAACCCTAATCAAAAACCCAATATTTTAAAACTAGGTCCTCAAACCCTATGCCTCACAATTTTTAGAAAAATATTTTGAATTTTTTGCAAATTGTTTAGATTGTCAAAAATATTTTCAAAATATCTATTAGTATTTTTTATTTATTTATTTTCTAAATAGTACTTTTACATATTCTCTTTGGTGAAAAAAATAAAATGGCCACTAAGGAACTTCTTCCATCTCATCCCATAGATTAATTTCTAATTTTTTCTCATAATTATGATAATAAATGGATAAATTTACAAAATTGCACATTAGCTGAAAGTGTTGAAAATGATTTCATTTACAATCAATATAATTAATATTATTGTAATGAGGAATATGATGATACATGTGAAAGTGATAGTGAATAAAAAGTAGACTCATCTTCTTCTCTCAAACCTATCTCTTTTATTCCCTCTTCTAAAGAAAATAATTTTGATAAATGTGAAAGATAATTTTCACCTCATTCTCATATGCACAATTCACAAAATGAACAAATTAGTCACGCACTTCCAAGTGAACCTCTTATTGGTGATAATTTGCTTCTATGTGCACCCAATCTTTCTCTCTCTTTTGCTATTTCTATGTTCAAAATACAACAATATAAAAGCAATAAAATCAAATTACCAATGCATAGTTCAAATGATGTATTTCATGCTCTCAACTTTACTTTATCAAAATAATGCCTAAATGATAACTCTCTTACTCATACTTATCATATTTTAAACGAAAATAATTCATAAATTCCATCAATGGATAGCATAGATGCGGATTCACATGATAATCTATTGCATATTGGAAAATAATTAAATTCTTCTCTTACACCTCTCCCTAGTGACAATAGAAGTGATAATGAATATGATATAGAACATGAAAATGAACATGAAAATGAGAGTTAATATGAACAATATTTCATCTATGATAATGTATTGAATAATGATGATTATGTACATAGTGAATAAGAAAATGCATCTCATGTTTCTAACTCTTCTCTCAGTCTTCCTCTCAGACATAATGCACTACCAAATGTTATTTCTACCCCTATGTATGATTTTATTTAAAATAATGCACTTTTTAATGATAAAATCACATCATATAATCAATTGTAATGTGATTCAATAAAATATAAATATAATAATGAATCTCCCAAGCCACCCCTTACTATACTAGAACCCAAATCTCACTATTCACCTAAAGAGAATGGTAGCCCACATCCCTCTAGTAAGGTCCAAGTTATCATTACTCCCAAGGTTCAAGTGGGCACACCTGCTTTTTATGATCCAATTGCTAAATTTGGCATTCCCATGGCTAAAATTAATGATCAAATTCAATTATTAAATGAACCACTTTAAGATGCCAACATACCATCTTAGAAGATTATTTATTTGATGCATGCAGTTGGTAAATTATAACACCAAGTACATCTCATTACCTTGGAAAATAAGGCTTATAAGTCTTGGATGGATACCAATTATTTACATGGAAACCCTCTTCTGAAGACATTTTTAAAATATTCATTACCTAAGCATTTCTAGATACCATCATTACCTCACTTTGATGGAACTAGAGATCCATTCATACACCTTTAAGATTTTTGGAAAGTTTTTCCATCTCATGTGAGTCCATTGATTCTATTGAAATTATTCCAACAAACATTAGTGGTTGAGAAATATAATTGGTTCTTTCATCTACTCCCCATTGGCTCCTTACACACATATTATGACTTAGATTTGGCATTTCTTAGACATTACATAACAAACATGGGTCACTGTGTTACATATGAGAAACTTGCCACATTGCATCAGAATACTTCAAAGATAATTAATTATTATATCTTACGATTCAAGATGCACATGTTAAGATTGATTTATAAAGAAATAGATTTATAGATTCAACATATCTTTATTAAGGGGCTTCATCAACCTTTCCTCGAGCATCTATTATATCAGATAGAGTTCTATTTCAAACACCTATGCTATACAGTTCTAGCTTTGAAAAAAAATTGGGATTGATTGAGGTAGATTCATTTGATCACATTACTCTATATTGCATAGTAGTACCTCCATCTATATCTCTTAGCACACAACATCCACCATGTCCTAAACAAGATAAGACACCTCAACCAAAAAAGAAACTAGTTAAGAATAGAGAGCCATTTTATAGAGTACAACCTACAGTATGCACTATATAGAATAATAACAAGCCACCACTATAGTTTGATTTAGAGAAAGATAGCCCACATATCATATTATAAACATTAATAGATAGGAGGTTCATCACACTACCTTCTACTCATTTATGAGATCCACATTTATTACATAGACAACCACGCCAACCCTTTTATAACTATCATCATATCTATGGGCATAAAGATAATAATTATTATGGGCTCAAAGATTAAATTAATAGATGTGTTGATAATGGCATCATATCATTCACATAGGGGGAACTAAGATCTCCTCCATCATGGAACCATAGACCTCATTCATCCTTGATTAAGTCATCTTAGGACATTCCTTCATAGGAATCATTGATCAATCATTGTGAGAGTAATGCAGGTTCTAGGATAGAGCCTCATAGGAGACCTCTTATACCACCTATTCATAAGGTTTATAAAATAGTACAAAAAAACTGGCCTACATATAGCACTGTAGTCTAAGGAATACATAATACAATTCCATATCCATATCCAACATAGTTAGAGACACTACAACAAGCTACCGCTCCAAAAAGATATACACGATGACCAAGTTTTCTAGGTCTTGTCTCATGTAGCAACCCATTATAGTTAATATTAGATGAATCCACATCATAGAGTATTGATCTAGAGAGATATTCACTATGGTTGAGTTTTCTAAGTCTTATCTCACATAACAACCTACTACAATTAAGATTAGATGAGCCCCCATCATAGGTTACAGTTCCATCTTAATCTATTACTTAGTCATATGCATCACAATATAGAACACAAGGTACTATTTCACGTATCAATCCACTATAATTCTGGACATATGAGCCTTCTTCATATCACATAGCTTTAGTTTCAAATCTAGTAATGTTACATTTGGAAGAGTCTCCATGCATAGTAACAATTAGTACACAACAGATAGTATCAGATACAATGTATGTTCCTACACAACATGAGTAGCATGACACTTGTTTAATTAGCCATCATGGTTTAAATAGATATATGACACATATTCATACTAACATCAGTTCATAGCTTCATTTCATAAGGCAATGATGGATCAAAAGGGCTAGCCTTTATATTATTTATCCACCTACTCAGAGGGATTAGACACAGTCCAAACATTGATTAGCACACACATGATTACATAGCTTCACTTAGTGGGTAATGATGGAGCTAAAGGGCCAAGCTTTGAATTCTTGAGCCACTCTTAGGGAATTAAACATATAACACTCTCTTACATCCCCTTTTACTAAAAGCTAACATTCCTAATTCCAAATAACCATCCCTAGCCAAACCAAATTATCCAACTCCTAATCTTATCAATATCCCACATTACCAATCCTAAACCAGTTAACTTTACCAAATCAATTTACCAATTACAAAACCAATTTTTTTTTAATCACATATAATTACAAATCAAACCTAGCATCACACTAATCAACATTTCATGAAAAATCCAATCACATCACAATTTTCTTTGCCAAAACATATATAAACCCCAAATCAATACCAAACCAACCAATTATAAAACAATCATTCAAAAATTAATATACCAACATATTAAAAAATACATAACACAATAAACTTGAATAAAAAATCAAACCACTTCCATTTATATATATAATGAGTTTTCAAAGCATATACATCATGTCAAGGTATAATCAATCATTAATGGGAATCATGCCCTCACTCTTAGTCTTACTCTTCCCAATAATACTAGTCCCATAATCCAATCTAGCACTCGATGTACCATCACCTCCTTGAGCTCTTTAATGCCTCTTAGAATGACTCTCTTACTCTAATAGTTGATAATGCTCCTCATGTAAGTCTGCATATCACCACTAAAGATCCATGTACTCATCCATAATCATCATACTCACTAGTCCAAAATTAGGTGGAGGCATCTTATGCCTATCTATCTTATCCCTCAGCTCATCTCTCTCTCCCTCTACCCTAACATATTTAATTGTAACTATAATAGCTCTATCAAACAAATGAGCATAAACACCATTTGTAACTATCACTCACTCTATCAAACCCTCCTTCATAGTATCATCAAGAACATGCTATTTGAGCTCTCAGAGTGTCAACTCAATTATGGTATCCTAGAACCCATCATCTCCACTCCATATACCATCTTGTGCTTTATCCTAAGTTCCTCCCACTCTGATTGCACATAAGGTAAAACACTAGATTATATATATGCTTTCAAATCAAAGTAAACAAGCATAAACTTTTACATAATTCAAATATAATTTCTACTTACCTCCCATCATCTAGATCAGCATAAGATCTTGATACTTGAGAGCATCCCCTCTATTAACATGATATAATGGGTCCCACTGATGTATATCCCACCATGTGGTATATGCCTTTATATATCCAACATCATTTACATCAATAATATCTATAGATGTGTCTTGTACATCTAAAGATAGTGGTGCTAACTCAACCTCAATAAGCCTTACATGAGATCCTACCATCATTAGTGCCTTTGTACTCCTCACCCACACCCATGCTATAGGGGGAACATCCTATGGTACCCCAAACTATCTAGTCATGAACTCATACTGAAATTTCTCATACACTCCAACCTAGTGGTCATGTAAACAACAATTGACCCTCATATACCACAACTACACTCCATGCTTATCCCACCCAAGAAATCATCTATAGGGCCTCCCTATGATATCAATCTATCTAAAACTCATCTATAATTATCTATCCCAAGAGACCAGATAGCCAATGTACTCATCAACCATTCCCCAAATGGCCATTGAAGTTCCCACTCTAGTCTAGGTAAACCCAATAAAATACATAACTGCAATGTATTCATAAGCCCAATAATGCAATAAGGTAGCTATAATCACACCACCACCTAATGCCTCTTATGTAAAATTGTAAAGATCCTTGTATAGGTGGGAAAGAATAGTTGTATACCATGAGAACAAAATACCATACACATCCATACTAAAAATGATCTTATGCAATTGACACCCCACTTCCATCTATAAAAACAAACAAAACCAACAACATGGCCAACCACTTCTATAGACACATAACACTAGACTATACTATAACTAATAGAAGTACATCTCTATCACTACCTCTCTAATGTATGCCTAAGGGCACACTAAAAAAATTCAAAGATGCATAGTTAATAGCATCATTACCCATGTCATCTTGCAATGTCACTTGTCATCCACTAACCTATAAATGAAAAATGTGATACACTTCCTTTAGAGTAACCGTAATCTCCCTTATATGAAACCAAAAAGTGCATGTGTTTGCATTCCACATCTCACATAAGGTAGTAATCAGATACCTATCCCACTACATAGTGCCTAGGTCACACACATGACCTAGCCCTACCCTATCTATGATAGCTCTCTCATCAGCAGACAATGGTAACATCCTCAATGTCTCAATCACCTAACCTTTATGAAACACTCTCATCATACCTTGCCTTAAAAAAAACTAGAAAACAACATATATATTAGTTCATAATTCCAAATACGCAACCAAATAAAAACCATAGTAACTAAACAAAGAAATAGCTCAAAAAATATAGCCTTTAAGACAACAACATTGGGTACAAGATAGAAGTGATAGATGGGAGCACTTCAACCTAGATAAAAATGCTAGAGCCTAGACAACAATGCTAGATATAGGAAAGGAGAATTGGAACTAGTCAAAATTTTCCTAAGACTCTTAAGACAACTCAAAAACATAAAAAATATGATTCCAAACATGCAAAAATCAATCATTAAGCTTACTCACCAGGTTAACCCACCACTAGCCTCAATTTGGGCCACCAACTACATAAATTGGGTTATGGTAGGTGCTCATCTCCTTGGCATATCTCTCAATATAGATCTCTAAATCTCAAACTAGTCAATGCACAAATGATTCAAGAATCAATCCAATTTTCCTTATCAAATAACTTTTTCATCCAAAGTAAAATACCATTTTGCCCATAACTAGAATCCTATAACTCTATTTTGCAAACCATTTTCTTCCATAGAATAATGATAATGATACCTTTGACATCATGCTACCTTAGATATCTTACTAATTCATTTTCATACTAAAGCATGCACATTTCCATATTTTTATTACACTTAGACACATGCCTTGATCATCACTAATAAAATCTTATTCCAATTTCAATAACTTAGTCTAATTAATCAAACAACTTCTAAATCAATTCAAAGTATACCAACCTTGTTTTTATCATTCTACCACTAGTTATCACTTTTGGCTCAACCTTCTCTATCATACATTTCATCCCTCTCCCTAAAAGGGGGGCATCATTCCAACTATTCCTATTCCTACACTTACCCAACATACCCATCCACTCTCATAAGTGGATACACTATGATTTTTACACCTCCAACAGTTAGATTATCAAATTCAACTTAGATCAGTCAAAATATATAGTGATTTAGATTACATGGGTCACTTAGTATTACTTAAGACATTCAGAGGGATACACCTTCAATTTATAGATTCATAGACCATTTAGATCATATAGATCCATAGTGATTTCAGATTATACATACATAGACTATTTAGCTATAGTGGTTTAGAATATATGGATTCACGGTGACTTAAATATAGATTCAAACTAAGCTACTAGATTTGGGGGCATGTACATTACTACACGTCTCACACATACAACTTCATACAACATGACATAGTTACAAGACCATATAGTAGATTATAATCATAGTGTAGAGCATAGTGTTTTGATCTCTAGTTTTTCACATGGGTAATGGCATGATAGGTCATATCATATTTGGTTATATAGATTACCAAATCATACATATGCATCACTCACATACTAGATTTGGGAGCATGGTAAAGATGTTCATGTTATTCATCATCCAAGATTATATAAAGGGAATAGAAAGACATGTCATTATCTTTTGATACATTTACCAAAGTTTTAGATTACACCAATCAATACCTACATTGTCACCAGGTTGGACCACATAGTCATGTATAGTGGTTGGTCTATTATATTACCTAGACCTAGACTACATGAGTTTGTGCAAGATAGAGGATAGACATTGGTTTTAAGCCTCTGAGCATTTCTTAGTTCTAGTTTAGATATTTATAGTGGGGCCATGATATATTTTACTCGTCATAGCATATAAATTCTATACACACATTCTATATTACATGAATTTATGTGGGACAGAGGGAAGACATTAGTTTTGGGCCTTTGAACATTTTTCGTTCTAGTCAAATTAAGCATGGGGGGAAAGCATTACCCTCCTTCTCCATGTTACAATTATTCCACATCCATATTTAATAGAAGGGGCATCCATTTCAAGGATTCCTTCTTTCTCTAGGAACTATTTAGTTGTCTATCCACTTCCTTGGCCAGGAAGTGAGTTGGACCTTTTGTAGCATGTTCATTTCCATACAAGTAGGTTCAGGTACACATTTTATTTTATTTGTTTTACTTTAGTAATTCATTTCATTGAATCACTAGAATAAAAGGGGGGCAAATTTATATACCCGAAATTGGTCAATAAACCACACATATCATGTATTTTCATGGTCCTTTCATAGGGAACTCTAACTAGAGAATATGAGCTTTGTTCACATTTAGCCATGTCTTTGGTTTTCCTCATCTTGGTCTTGTTTCATGCTTGAGTCACCTTTTTGCCTATTCCCAATCATCCTAAGATTTTCAAATAGTCATTACACCTTAGCCAAGTTAGATTTTCCATGCTTATTTTATCCCCCTAGGTCTCAAGCCTATAAGATAAGAGCATTGGGATTGGAGTACATGATTAGACCCTAGGATGTCCATTTCTAGGGATCTAGTCCAATGTAATTTTGAGCTCCAATGATTAGTTTACCTTGACTAATGATTCCTAAAACCTTTCTTAGATTCATCCTTAAGTTTTCTAATGTTGGCCAAAAGCAAATAAAGTTCCCAAATTCAAAATAAAGAGTCTCCTATATAAATGACTTCATAAGGCATTTTATATCTAGCACTTTGGCATATTACAAAATTAAAATTAGTTAATAGTATAGCTCAATATTTTGCATCACACATAGACTTGCATGCTTGATCAAGGAAGGGCCTAGGAGAAATTTCATTCTTGCATCTACCATGCATGTTTATTATGTGCATTCCCTAAGGGAGAATTATATTTTATTTGAGACCCTAGCTTGAGAGTTAATGTAGGTAGCAATTAAGACATCAAGGTTTATAAATCATGCAATCATACTTCCCCTAACCTGATTTCCCCCCCTTATGATTTTAATGTATTTTTTATTTCATGTGTGTAGATAGACATAGGGTTTGGAAATTGAAATGGACCTACAACAAGATTTGTAGACATTCAACCCTTAAAATTTCATATAGAAGCTCACATAGAGATAATGAATAGAATCCAAAAATCTCAAGTCTCTGGGACAATAGTGGTAGAAAAGGACTATAGCACTAGACCCTAGGGTGTTATATTTTGATCCTCTTATCCTTTCATAAAATAAAAGATAGATCTAGATTTGTGACATTGTCCCAGTCTTGTGCAATAGATTTCAACCCTTGAATCATTTGTTTCAACCTATTTTTCTAGATAACTTTGTATCTTTCCATATGCAATTAATTTGACTAAATTAATCAAAACTTGTAATTTATTGTATTTGATTATATTTTCCCCTTATTCCAGACCCTTTACTATTTAAGAACTAGACCTTAGTTTCCCAAAAATAATAAAACACCCCTCTTCTTGAAAGGTTCCCCTAACTTATGGGAAGGATAAATTGATTAGAAAAGACCTGATTACCGAAAGAATGGAGTTTTTTTTGGGTTATATGGTTTCTTAATAAAATAAAACCTAATTAATAAAATCAATTAACTACGTGATCTTTTATAGTTAAATTATTATATCTATTGCTAATATTTTGGTAATTGGGCTAAGGCAAAATAATATATAAAGGTCAATGGATCTCATCTTGGCAATATATAAGATATTTTAGCCTAAATATTAATTCCCTTACCTTTCAAATTTAATTAAACCCATGCTATAACACCCTAGAGGAAAAAAGTCTTAAAATTGAAATAAATGGCCTTGCCATGTGCCCCCAATCTAAAAGTTTATCTCCTTTCAAAAAAATTTAACACACTTAAGGAAATTGAGACAATAAAAATGAGTTTATGTTTTTTTTAAAGTGATGCACTAGGGATTATTAAAAATATAGTTTTTAAAATTAGAGAAGAGATTACATGAAGGATTTTTATTATAATAATGAAGGATTATAAAGTGACTTATTCTATGTAGAGAAAATTTATAGCAAGAGGGATGTATTTCCTAAGGTGTTTTAGGAGGACCATGCTAGAAAAAGATAGGAGTATGCATTTTTTAAGTAAATTATAGTTAAATTTTTAGGAGTTGAAGATAAAATAAAAATAATAATGATTTATCAAAGTAAGGAGGATATCCATTGCATGAGAATAATGATTGGGAGAAGAAGGTGGAACATAGAGTAAAAGAGGAGGGTACCATCAATGAAAGAAGATCCAATTTTAAGATAAGGATGCTAACTAGAGGGAACCAATGCCATTTTTTTATTAGTTTATTTTCTCTTGATAGGTGAAACTAAATCCTTCCATATATGCTATAAATTCTAAGAAGTGATACTAGTATGTTAGCTGAGTTGTGCTAATTATCAACTAAGTTTTTAGTTTATTAGTCTATATTTTTATTTGGAAATCTTCTTCCCTCTTGGACTAAATATTAATTAAGTTATTATCTTAATTTTTCCACTTACATTTTCATATAATAAGGTTCCATTATTTAAAAAATATGCTTTATTTTTTATGGTTATGTTCTCCCTTCATCAGGTGGAATTATAACCTTGTTACATCCTTCACAACTAAGTTTTATCTTCTCTTTTTTAAGTATTATAATTGTTCCTTGATCTTAAAACTCATGGATATTTGAAATGATATATTTTTTTGAACAACTAGTTGTACATGATGTTTTAAAACTAATTTACTATTTTCTAGATTATGAAATTCCTTTTTAGGTTGTGTATCATGAACCCTAGCTGTATTTTGTTGGTTTAAAACTACACAATCATTATGAATATTCAACTATTTATACTACGCCTCACTCCCCCTATGTCTCTTATCAAGGTAATTATTCTATTAATGCAATAAAAGATCTTATTTTAGCATGGGTTGAGATTTTATTAGAAAATTTATTATCTTACCTTTTCGTTTAACATAGCTATTCATACATATAGCATGCCAATCTTGAATTTTTTTCATCCTATCAATAAACTCAAAAATATCGATCTTCACACACACACACACACACACACACACACACACACACACACACACACACACACACACACACACACACACACACACACACACACACACACACACACACACACACACACACACACACACACACACACACACACACATTGGATTTCCATTTAAAATGTTATGAATCAATTGTACATTTTAATTTGAAACCTTTAACAAGAAGACATGTTTGATATATAAAAATTAGAGATCAACTCTTAAATATCAATGTTGTAAAATTATTATTAAAGTAAAACAAACATCATAATGAATTTTATAGGTTTTGTGCCCCTCAGATCCAAGTTTTCATAACATTTTGAATTTTTCATCTTTGTTTAAAAATGAGAAAGATATGGTGATTTTAATACTATTTTTCATTCATTCCTATTTACCATAAAACACCCAAATATTTATATTAAAAAGTATTAAAATTATTGATTTAAATTTATCTTGGCTTCCTCAATAACTTATGAATCAACTGTATAATTTAAATGTAATTAGTTTGATCATGAAATTATGATCCAACTATAAATCTTAAAATGTTAGAATATGTAAATGTTGTGTGTGTGTGTGTGTGTGTGTGTGTGTGTGTGTGTGTGTGTGTGTGTGTGTGTGTGTGTGTGTGTGTGTGTGTGTGTGTGTGTGTGTGTGTGTGTGTGTGTGTGTGTGTGTGTGTGTGTGTACATATAAAATTCACCCATTCCTTTATCATTACTAATATTTCCACTATCCTTCACTAATTTCTAATATTTAACAATAGTTAATATCATATTTCTAAATTAATTCCATCTTAACATTTCCTACATCACGCTAACCTTAAAACACCACTCCTCTCAATTAATTTTATTATTACCACTTTATTTAATCGTAATCCTCTCTTACATGATAAATTTGTAATTTCAAACTCCTAATCACCTACCACAAACTACATCCACTATGAATCCTACAAATATTCCTTCTAATTAAATTTTAATCTTCATTTATCCTCCTAATATCCATCTAGAATCCTCTAAAACATCTCTATAAACCTCTAATCCTATTCGAACCTTGCACCACCTTTACAAATATTTATAGGAATTTTCAATTCCTATTTTCAACCACCAAATTATCTCAACCATTGATCAAGAGACTTAATGGCTCAATTGTAACCCTCCATTCTTTCATCAACTTCCTATAAATCCATCTACACCCCCATGCAAATTCAAGAGATCAAATGATAAAACTTTCATATTATAATCTTGTCAAAATAATCCTTCAAATCATACCAAAATATTGTCCAAGACTTGAGTCCACATAATAATAAAACATCCATTCTACATCCTAAAACATGCCCAATTAATTTTGGGCACATTCAAATTCATCAAGGAGGAAGAATTCAATACAATTGTAGGTATAATTGTTATTTAAATTTAATTTTAAATTTAAACTTGAATCACTCATTCCTTAAACTCAATTAGAGGTTCTTATAAGTGGTTTTAGAGTAGGATTTTGAGTTCATTTCATTTTTACATTGATTTTTTTATAACATTCATTTAACATCACCCTTTGGCAACCATAGTGGGAGATATCCCTTAACTTGTTCTTGTTGAGGTTTTGTTGTGACTAAAAAGCTTGCATGTTCCTTTGTGAGAATATTTCATGGCCAAAAACATTAAAATTTTGTAAAATAAACACTTATAGGTTACTAGTGGCTTTAGATTGTGTTTACATGATTTTTATCTATGTAAACATGATTTTAACTTTACCATTATAAACCTTATATTTGAATATTAGGTTCGACACCTACAATTTACCTAACTACTTAAATTTTGTGCTTATTTTATATAAATCCTCTTCTTTCGAATATATGATTTTGTTTAACCATTAATGATTTTTTATATTATTAATAAAATTTGCATTTTTTTTCTATTTATACACAAGTTTCAAATCCACTACTTTAGACATGTGTCTTTGTATTTGATATTAGAAACATCATCAATTTCATTATAAATTTTGATCTGACCACTAGTACAACCATTTTAACTAATTTTTTTTACTTTTTTCCATAGTTTTATCAAATTAATGTTTTACATTTTCTGCAATTTTATTTCCTTATTAATGGCTTTTTTATAGTTCAACGTGGTTTTTTTGGTCTATGACTATTTTTTGTGTAGGTTTCAAAGTTGTAACTATATTAATGTGTCTTCATTCATGATAAAAGTGGATTTTATAGCACTAGAAGTAAATTTATAGCTAGAAATGTATTTAATAAACCTAGAAGCTAATTTGCTAACCCTAGAAGTAGATTTGATAAATGTAGAAATAGATTCACACTATGATTCTCCACTAAATAGTCCAATCTATTGGAGGCCATAAATTTTGACTCATTTATCTATTTGACCTACTATTTCTATAAAAATAAAGGTATTGAAAAGACACATCCATACATGTAAAAATATTGGGGTTTTGAAACTGTTAATGACTTTGTTATCATCAAAGGAATGTTTTCTATCCTTAGTAATGGTTTATTAATTTTTAAAATGACTTTGCATTTATGAATTTTATAAGTCTATTATCTATATTAAAATAATTAATTTGAATACTAATGAATTCATGATCCACAAACATAACTTTACTTCTTACCATTTTTCCACTTTTTGGCTAACCTATAGGTGTAGGTGCTTTACTCTATGCATATATGACTTTTTTTTTGAGGAGTAGAAAGTTCACTCTATATATAATAAATTTCAAATTCTCCCTATATTTTTTCTAGGTTACCTGCCAAGAGTTAAATATAAAATAATAATTTTTGTGTTGTAGGTCTACACTGTTGATGGTCAAAATTGTTACGTCAATGAATCAACCCTTTCACCTATTATGAAGGTCAATTATAAATCAAACTAATTTAATCATAGGGGGTTTAAGGAAAAATATAAGAGGTGAAGAATTTTTTTTTATAATTTTAGGAATGAGTCAAAAAATCAAACATTAAATTATGCATCCTTATATTTAAGAAATCAAATACTTATTCAATAATAAAATCATAATCATATTATAAAAATATAATTTAACCTATCTAAGAGAGTATATCTTATGAAAGAATTAATCCCTTGAAGGAAATACCTCTGATCCTTATAGTTTCTTATCCATGTCTTTGTCTTATCAATCATTTAATGTCACAAGATTTAAAACAAACTAATAGAAAAGAAATAAAAATAAATAAAATGACAAATACAAGAAATGAAAATGAAAACCAAATAAGGAAACATAAACTAAAACTATCATACTCAATTAATAACTAACACTAAAGTTAATAAAGTAAATTATTTCTAACACTAATTAATAGAAATATATTAAATTTGAACTAAGGTAATTAGAAAAAAGTAAATAAATAATGAAAATAGGTGAATAAAACTATGATAGAATAGTAAAATAATAATAATAAGATAATAAATAACTCAAAAAAGAACAACAAAAAGATAAATAAATGTGTAAGTAAGAAAGAAACAAAACTAATATTTACTATATAACATAAAACAAATAAATAAATAAAAATAACTTTAACTATGAAATAAATTATTTAATTAAAAAATAAAATTACCTAAGAACATAAATAAATAAGACAAATAATAAAATAAATAATTAACTCTAAACAAAAATAAGACAACTAATTTAAGAAACAAAATCTAACTAAAGAAATAAATAACAAAAATAATATCAAATAATCTAACTAAATTGAAATAAAATGCACAAGACTTTGAACAATAATTGACTTCAAGTAGACAAGGATTATTTTATTAAAAAACCATCAATAATTATAATTAAAAAATAATCTTTAAGTGAAAATCAAATTATAATCAATAGATCAACAATATGTTTAAAAAATATGAGATATTCATCATTATTTAGGTCAATTACTTAAATTTTATGCACATATGACTACAAATATATAATTATTAAATGATGTAATTCTTGATAATATTTAGATAATCAATTATGAATAAATCAATAAACTTGGATATACTTATGTTACTCAAACATATTTCTTCACCATTAGAGAATACATTGTTTAGTCTATCCACAAATGATTTTTTGATCTCAAAGATGATTGTACAAAAGAAAAATGAAAAATAGAAAAAATCAAAATTAGAAAATCTTTTGATACTTGTGTGTTTCTCTATTTATTATGTGTCTTCATTCTATTTATAAAGTAATTCTTCTGAAAATTAACCTTTATTTAGTTATAATTAAATTTAATTGACTTTAAATTCAATTAGTTACTTTACAAGTTTATAAAGTTATAAAATAACTTTATAATCTATATTTAATAAAGGCTAAGAGAATTTATAATAAAATAGACTAAATTACAAATTCTAACAGGTGGGGGCCCTTTACTTGCTTAGACATTAATTCAAATAACCATTTATCTAAGCATATACTGAATAATCAATAATTTCCAAAAATTAAAATAACTTAAAACTCTTAACACTAATATTCCATAAATAATATTTATCTATAAATGATCAAATTAAATAAATTGCACTATACTAATTTTATGTTCTAATAAAAATATTACTGCTATTATGAAAAATAAAATACATCACTATAAAAAATAAAATATCTATAATCTAAAAATGTAAAGTACCAAAATAATAATATACTAATGTATTCATAGATAAAACAAAAAATAGATCAACTAATAACATAGTCACTCATTGAAAAAATCAATCAATGGAGTACCATTATCTATTTATTACTCAATGTAATCCATTGAAGTAGTAGGTACCTCAATCAAAGTTGTTCCTCCCCTATTGTCATCACTCTAGATTGAATTTCTTTAGCACACAAGTCACTAAAGGCTGATCTATAGGTTTTCTATCACATTTCCTATTGGAAGAGGAAGGAGTATCAGGTATGGGAAAAAAAACTAATAATCAATGCTAATAGAAGATATGGATCAAGGAAATTAGGAATATTTTTAGGTTAATTAATCAAATGGGAATCATATGGAACATATTCTATGATAGTGTTCATCTATTGAGAAGATTAATTTAGAGTACCTCATCCATAAGGATAAGATCTCTAAGGGGATATCCTAAAACCTATGGATGTACTAATTTTTTTTAATAAAAATGAATGAATATTATCAAGGAAGTTCCATAAAATAGGGTTATATACATCAAAGTGAACTAAAAAATGAGTTCCATGATTAAAAGGTCAATAAAATGTTTTTGTATCCCTACATCCATGAAAACTTCCTCCCATGAGAACTACCATGTGAAGTAATACCTTCACTCTTTCTATCAATTTTTGTTTCCCAAACATTTATCCCTAAATAATTGGAGTCTATGGTCCACCTTGATAAGATTTAAAAAATGAATTTATACAGTAACATGTTTGAAATAACCATCTTATTCATTCACATTCATCACCATACTAAAAACTATCAAACATATAAATACTACCAAGTAATTTGAATACTACTTTTACTTTCACAATAAAATAATATTCTTCAACTAATCTGAGTGTAATATGCATTTAATAAGTTACATTTAACATTATATATCATATGAAAATATCCAATCACCAAAATATACTATTATTTCCACTACCAGGCTACTATTTGTGTGTTATTAAATAATAAATATGAAACTATTAATCACACTAGATAAAACCTTAGCCACTAAAAATATCAAGAATATCATACTGCATAAACTCTACATGTAACTTCAATAGTTAGAATGTATCAGACATTGTTTGAGTTCAAAACCAAGATTCTTATGAAAATCATATGAATCATAATGAAATGATAAAATCCTTATATCATTATATAAATTCATGAGAATCATTTATGATCAAATCTCATGCCATAAACTATACAAAGGTGACTCTATTTCCATTTAAAAATTGAAAGCTTTCACAATTTACCAATATGATTACTTCTTAAAACCACTGAAAATAAACAATGAATTTAAATAAGAAAACATATTTGAAATCCATTTATATATGTCAAATATTCATTGTATAAAAATCTCTTTCATATAAATTCAAAATAATTAACCCTCAAGTTTGTAACTCATCAACAAACACTTGAATATTTACATGCAAAATGACAACAATATCAACCTTTAATGTATGTAAATGGAAAATTCTAAAAAAAAATTACATAATATTGTACACCCAAAATATCTACAACAATCCCAACACATATTTTCACCCTAACAACTTAAATTTCCCTTATATCTAACAACTACATTACATATTTGAGTGTATTTAAAAATTAATCTTACAACTTAATAAAATTGTGAAATCTTTAGGTTCACAAAGCTAACCCTTTATGAAATCTAATAGAGAGTCTTCACATCAAATGTAAAAATAAATACACGTGAAGGTACCATATTCCTTGTCAAGTAGAAAATGTACACAATCATCCATTTCATGTATAACTAAAAAAGTATCATCTCAAAACCTTTCTACATATTCCAACATCTTTTTATTCTAAATTACTAATTACAACTTTAAAAATGATAACATAAATAATTTGAATTCATGAAATTATGTCTACCAATAACTTCAATAATAAAAAACCTTCAAGCTTAAAAACCATTATTTAGAAAATGAAATCAACTGAGTCTATTTTCAAACCATATGGAAATAAAAAATATCAAATAATGCACAATATCATTTCGTGACTCAAATTACACATCAACATATAGATATTTCACATATTCCATTTAAGGACATTTCTTTTTTCAATAAAATTGACTTTAAGAAATGATTTTGAATCCATGCAATGATATATTATTGAGTATGGATAGATAAAAGAAAAATATTTGACCCTTTCGAGCACAATATGCCTATAGTGGCCATACCACCTATTGAAACAAGTAGGGAATCTTAAATCCATGTATATAACACAAATGGTGATCTGTAAACACCACTGATTAATTTTTTCATTCTGATTAAAATCTAAATTATAATATGTAAATTAACTAAAAATGAAATGCAAAACTAAATTCAAAGACCAAAATGCAAAAATTGTTTACGGGGTTCAGAATTCTTACGTCCCCAGGTTCTTATCAAACCAATCCATTAATGTTGCTAACTTTGCAAGCCAAAATAATACTTAAAATCAACAAAATAGATCTACTCTCTATAAAAATAGTGTTTCAAACCTTTGAAAGACCTTGGCTGACTCATGACATCCTTCACCTTCCTGAATCACACGTAGAGGCTTCTCCAAATTGAAATTAGAAACTTACATAGCTTAAAACAACATCACAAATTCTCCAAAATGGGCAAATAAATATACTGCATAGAGCATATCAGAATTCTAAACAAGTTTGTAGTTTACTCCAAGCTCTGATTCAGCATCTAAGGGCTCCAAAATGACCAAATACTATAAGCAGTTCTATAATCTCCAATACACAGTCGGCCAGAAGCTTACCTTTAAATACACGTTCACTCCTTTCAAAACAATTAGAAGTTCATATCTTAAGTGGTCAAGGCCTATCTTTTTTACATGGGAGGTTGGTGGTTCAAGTCTTCAGCCTTCTATTTAGGTGCTTTGAACTTATCCTTTATCCCACATTTGTTGGGGAAGAATAGATTTCATACTAAAAATAGGTATGTGGCCTCCTTGGTATGTGCCCACATCCCCTTTTGTAGGAAACTTAGGTGCTAAGCTTAGGCCTATACTTATGCCACCATTAGAGATTTCCACCATGGGTTTATCCCACATGCAAGATTTTGGGGTAGAGTTAGGCTTTAAAAAGCCTTTGACCACCCACCTATCACATGGCTTTGGCTACATAAGAGTCCTTTTTCCTTAGATTCAGGCTCGGTCTTTCCTACAAGGGCTCGCCACAAGACCCACCAATGAGCTCTATCCTATTCCCTCAAACCATTCTCCCTCAGGCTTTCCACCTTACTCAGCCTTTGTAGCTTGAAGGCTCCTTTGAACTCACCATATGGCTTGATTAATGAGCTTATCTCCAAGCTTAATCACTAAACTCCACTCAACAAAAAGGTGGCATGGAAAGATGAGTCACTATTGATGATGTGGAATATTGATGATGTGGCTTAATCATTGAATCATTTTTTTTGCAAACCTTTTAATCTACCAAGTGTCAACCTCTGATAGGTCCTCGTGCCAAATGTTGAAACCACATTGAAACACATGCCACATGTTGCAAGTGACATTTATCGACCATCTTCAAATGGCCATAACAAGAGCTCCCAAATTTGGATTTACATTCCAAAAAATGCATCAAAAATCTCTCAAAGAGATCTACAGTGTGTTGCAACTGAAACTCTAAATTGGAACCATTATCATAACCCAATTTTTGATCAAATGGTGAAACATTTAAACCATATAAATAAAATATATCATGAAATTTTGATAACAAACATGTGAGTAACATTTAGACCACTATATGAATAAATGACTACAAAACCCACTTATATGATTCCAAAAAAAAAATTGATTGCATGATAAATCATTAAATATATCCTATATAAATTCCATAAACATGACTATCAAAGGAGAAAACAAGAAATTATATATACCACTAACCAAAATAAACACCAAAAATATCTTTATTATTTTCAAATTGATGTGCATCTCATGTTATTCCCTTTAAACATGTAGATATTTTATTTCATAGACTATTGATAATGGATAAAATCACACATATATTCCTTTATTGAAACAATATGTCATATCTTAATAATTTTTTAAGATCCTTAAGTTTGAAAATAAACACAATCAAACATCCTCACTAAGTAACCAAATTTTTTGTAGAGCGTTACTTTTGCCAACCAACTTGTTAAATGATACAAGACAAACAAAAAATAAACCTTTCATTCTAATCTAATTTCCATAACTAATTATTAAATGAACTTAAGTGACATGTTAAAGTTTCATTATAAAATACATCCACTACCAAATAAGTTGAGGATACACCAAGCTAGATACAAACTTCCAATATAAACAAGTAGTTTATAACTAATCTAATTTAACCACCAAAACCAAATTTGAGGTAAGGACCCCATTATTTACTCACCATTGACAAAATTTATCACCAAATCTATTCTTACTTGCTTTGAGCTATGTGTTTATTAAATTTTGTATTAAATTTTGCTCAAAAAAATCTTGGGGTCAATGACCCATATCAAAATATAACATCCACATTAATCACCATGGTTCAAAGTAAGTTTAACCTTTTAAACTATGAAATCAACCTATCAACTTATATCAACTACTATTATCCATTAAATAACACCCTGAACATTACACAATTATGCATATAATATATTATCAATCACTAACAATAAGTTAAACCAATGTTTATAATCAATGTCAAAGTTTATCTCTTGATAATCACAACCAAAGGAAATAAGATGAACATAGCAACCAACACATTCCTTGTCAAGGAAACTTGTTGCCTTGTAGATGCATGATATGTTTTGACAATGCCAGGAAACATGTCATGAAGATTAATGTATTTATATTAAAACACATTTTAGATAGAGAAGTGAAATTATATTAAAACCTATACCTAATATTAATTCCTCATGAATCAATATGTTCAATTAAGATAAAAACACGTGATTGGAAATTGAATGAAACTATTATTGAATCACATATTAAATAATATAAAATTAAAATACCGATCTTGCGACATTATATCTTAACCAAACATACTAGAATTATAGCTAGGATTACTAAATGGTGGATTCAACACAATTCTATGTCATCATTACCTCATTTTGACATACATTGCTAATTCTATCTTATCAAATCCTGTTAAAACTATCACATTGATTGTATTTGTGAAAATATTGAACTCAGAAATATAAATAATCAAAAGTTCTCACATATTGAACTATAAAAAAGGTGTAACTAGGTTTATATTATGATTGAAAAATATAATTAAAAGATCTATTTTGTGTTACACATTAAATTAAATTAATGTTATGAGTAATAAAATCATTTAAAAGTAGAAACATCTCATATTTAGATGAACATAGAAAAATGCTCATTCAAACTAATGTAAATAAGTTGGCCCATAATAATAAATTTAAGCATTATAACAAAAGTCACCATATGGAAAAATTAATCATGTCGATACTTTCAAAAAAAAAGGGGAGCATTAAAAATAGGCATAACATGCCCATCAGATACTTGACATATAAAACATTTCATAACATATTTTTGTAACATTTAATTGAGGTTAATTAATTAACTTATTTGTATGTGTCAAATTTGATCATTTTAGCATAATATTTTTGTTTGCTTGTTTGTCTAGTTGAGTCTAAGATTATGTATTCTCTCTACTCTACCCATAAGGAGACCTTAGGGACCAAAAACACCTAATAAAACTCCATGCATTTTTATTTTGTATGGGAAACATGACATGGAATTCATTCCCACTAAATTTTCATAGACTTTAGGCTAGGAGTGACATGGATGTCATCACCATGAACTAATCTAAACTTTGTGTTCCAATGGAGTATAAATATAAAGTCCAACTATCGTAAACTTATGAATATTTACCCATAAGGGTTTATATAAAGCAAATAGGTAACAATATAATACTTGAGCATCAGACAACATCCTTACATAGACTTGGACCCCATGTACTATAAGGTATTTAAGGGATGCACCTAGAGAGCATGTATAATATATATTAAGACCTTTAGCCACAATCAACTTTTAGTATATGGAAAATTGCATTACTGAAGAATACTTACCACATATAGATGTAAATTTAGGGTTTAGAGATGGACCTAGTCACTATTTTATGTGAGTATATTGATCAACTAGTAATTGCATTCCATACCCATATATACTAGCATAGGATTGTCACTTGATCTTATTTCAATGTTTTTGAGACTCATGTTATTTTTACACCTTCACACCAACAAATAACCAAGTCAACAATAAAATTTGAGTCAAACTAAGACCTATAAATTCCTTCATCATCCTAAACAAGTCATAAATAAACCTCAATCATAGTCCAAACATTTAATGCACCTAATGTCCCCTAATCCTAACATCTCTTTGTGTCTTTTAGTCAAATCATATATCAACTAAAATATTTAATCCAACCCAATAATTACCTTGTCAATCCAATCCAATCATCATATCAAAATATATAACCTAAGCTTGTATATATCCATACTTTTCAACCAATCATCTTTAATCTCTTAAATTTTTTTATCATCCCTAATCACCAACTAAATCAACCAAACACTTGCCTTAGACCACATAGGCAACAACCCCTTCACATATCAGTCACCATCATAAGCTTTATATAATCTAAGCCTAACAAATTTTTAATTATATACCAAATAAAATTTTATCATCCTTTAATTATATCCTCAACATGCTTAACTTGACAAAATCCCATCAATGTCAAAAAAATCTTAAAAGAGATAGTCAAAACCCAACCAACATTTTATCAGGTCATTTCTAACCTAGTGAAACTTATCAATTTGTCAAAAACCCTTAAGCTAGTCAAACCTAGCCCCCATCTTAGTCAAATCCAATATTTTGTATTATAAAATACAATATATTGTCTTAACTCATAATCTAAGTCAAATATCAATCAAATATAGGATTATCATACCATAACCTCATCCTAATCAAGTTAGCTCCTATCTAAGAAAATTCTCAAGCTCATCCACTTAACACATATCAAATCACATCAACCATATCATATCACATCAATCCAAATTCAAACTTGATATCAAACTAAAGAAATATTTTTTAAAAATTAATCTTAGATCCAAATCTATTCCCCTCATCCAAACATCCCATTATCACCTTTTAGTCTTTCCATTCAATCCTCTACATATGTCTATTGGGACTAATAAAATCACAACATCCATCCTTTTTCCACCCCACCCATAGGGTTAATTCAATATTAATCAATTAAATCCTATATTAATCCTAGGGTTAACCTTAGGAAATACAAATTTAGCTATCCCCATATCAAAACCAGTCCAAATTGACATCCAATCATATTATATCCAACCTCATCAACATCAATCACCTAGATTAATATTATCCATATCAAACACCCATTTCATATCATACCATATAAATAAAAATTCAAATTGAATCATCAATCCTTTATCAAAATTGAATCAACATAAAAACAATCTTAATCTCTGAAATCAAGCTCCCATTGCATAAACCAACTCATATCTAATAAAATCAATTAATCTAAAAGTAAGCATAATCCAAAGTAAGCTTAACAACCCACATACAATACATCTAACCCGTTAAACACATCAAAAACATATAATATAATCATTATGGGATCACAAATGTGATATCATTTTAAGCTTGGAAAAACCTCATATCATGAATATTTTGAAAATCCTTAGAACTTTGAACAAAATCATGATAATGATGAGGAAATCCTTAGAAATCAAGCCAAATATGATAGTCATGATGACTTGTTCATCTAGATTGAAAAATACATATTTGAAAATAAGGATACAATCCTTTTATGGCTTCTAGAAATGGGAGCTTGACTTTTTATAGATTTTTATCCTAGGAACCTAAATTTCATCATAATCAAGATTCATCCAGTCCTTCCATACCAACATCAACCTAATCCTAGCCTCCATGTTATCCCACCAAAATAAAATGTTATGTCTACTAGATATATCCTTAATTATGATGTCCTCCATCATACTATAAAAAGGAACCCTATCCCCTGATCCACATTGAATATCATCATCCTAATATGTCCTAAAATCACTACACCATGTAAAATCATCAGATTTAGAGTCAGGTGCTTCCACATCCAAACAAAGTAGTGAAAAGAGATAATATACTTCTCTTAGTTAATCTTTAGAAGCCATAATTTATCAACTAGTTATGACCAATATGATTGTATACCTTTACACTAAGCCTCTTGACCCAAAGAAACCTAAACCCTCTTTGTATAGATAAAGCCAATACTATCAATACCATATAATCTAAGGTAATTCTACTAATAGATGCATAAATTTAAAAAATTATTTCTAATACCTAATCAGCCATGGTGACATCAAAATTTTCAACTAATCACATGAATCTATGTTTGAGATGAGCAAGAGGAAATATGCCAAGATTCCATTCTAGACCATGATCAAACTCATAAATTTAAAAACTAAGGCCAAGATAACAAACTAATCTTATATAGATCCATATTTGAAAACAACCCATATTTTATAGTGAACCCATATTTGACGAGCCTCACTTTGATGAGCCTCTTTACTACCATTAACATATCTTTGAATAGCCCATTTTAAATGATCCCAATCCACCCATCTTTGGTTATCTCCTTTTCTATGTGTCCATCTTCTAAGAACCCATCATTGACCATCTGTCTACCTTTTATCCATCACAAAAAAATTTACATTTATGGAAACCTTTTCTTTTCAGATCCTCCATCAGTAAACAAAAAGTGAATAAGGTACTTGTAGACAACACTATCCAATATGCCCTAGTTATGGCCATACTACAAAAAAAACCTATCAATAATATCAAAACATCAAAATTATCTATGTCAGGATTGATATCAACATCATAATTATCATCAAAGTCACTTTAAGACTCATATCAACATTATCAATATCAAAATTAGAGCCATCATCTGTATTAGGATCAAAAATAAATCCAACATCAAAATTTAAATATATATCATATTCAACATCAAAATTTTCATTAGTATCTGCATTAAAATCATGAGTGTACAAAATTAAATACGTACCTCCTATCGATCAGTAAAATAATCTCAATGATCTTTCTATGATTCTTGAGGATGTTTTTTTAGCATAAAAATAGGTCCTCCTAGTAGCCTCTCAAGGATTTGGATACAACCAACCTTTTAATAAATGTATTTATATATATAGTCAATCTAGAATACCACCAAAAAAACACTTCTTTTGATATATTTAAGAATGAAAAATTATAACATAATTTATTAGACTTCGATATGATTTACCCACCATCAATTATAAGAATGGATTTGACATCACTGTGGATGTTTTTCATAAAGATCAATGCAGACCTAAGTGATACTTTTAATAATATTGAGGATGTTTTATCTAGAATCAAAATAAGTGCTCCTTGTAACCTATATGAGGATTGTACTACCCACTATCCACTCATTAACATCACCAATCCTTCCATGCAACCCTACTACATCACTAATCATTTTCTTCCCCTCAACAATCACTTTATCATAACCCTCAATGGGGACCAAAAAAATCACACACCATTAAATTATTCCCAAATATACATTTTAATTATCAAATATGTGATGATCCTCAATGGTATTTAATTAATCAATCATGATAACAAAATTATCTTTGATCCAATAATAGATCAAAATAAGTAAAATAATTATCCAAAAAAAAATCATTGTTCCCTAATGAAAACCTCTTTGATGTGATAATGGAAAAATCAATTCAAATTCATCTATAAAATAAAAAATAAAAGTCGATTAAAAAAATACTTGAGACACTATTAGGAAATCTAAATCAGTAGCAAGTCTACATCATTAGATCAAGACTCATTGAAATAAATATTGATGTGAAATATTGTCCCATAATCATTTAGATGGTATAAAAAATAGTCTTGAGGTATTTAATCCCATAAGATTTGAAATCATGATGCACAAAGCATAACTAGAATATCTAGAATTAGTAGTGGTGTGTGTGACTATTAATCTCAATTTTTAGTTTCTTGAAAGTTATACATCCATACATAATCATATAATATATAAAAATCCTATATATTAACATAAAATTTAATTCATACCATACATTACCTTTTCAAGTGGCATTGTCTCTCATGGTAGCTATGTAGATGCCTAGTGAAATCTAAATCAACAATCAATGAAGATCATAATGACATTAATGGAGATTGCATCATTAACATGATCTTAACAATAAAACTATCTAAAATAGGTATCAACTAAAGATTACAATGTGTTATCATGATGAATTTCATACACCTCCAATAAATTGATTTGTCATCAAAAAATAAAAATAAATGTTCATAAAATAAAATAAAAAATGATTCATATAATATTGAAAATTAGTTTTCTAGTTCTTTGGGCAAGTACCATGATGAAAACTAGTTTATGGCATCATGTGTAAATAATTTTTTATCCATAAGTACCTATAAACTTGAGGGAAAATACATTTCATCACTTAATTCATGTTCAAAAATCCATTTTCAACCCCATTTGCATCACATTACTCAGTTTCAAACCATCCTTGTCTATCATATCCATCCTCTCACCATAATTATCATCTCTACTCATCGTATCTATCCTCATACTAAAACCATCCTTACCCATCATAAACATCCTTACCCATCATAAAATTCCTTATCCATCCTAAAATCCATCCATCCTATTTTGTCTATCTTTTCTTCCTATCTTGACTTTGGTAAGGGATTGGAAGATGCATTAATACATGTTATGGAAAAATCTTGGCATATTCTATAAGTGACATTTTGATGATGAGACATCTATTCCCCACACAATGTAGTCCTTGAAGATCCATAGTCCATTATTTATCATCCTCATCCCATTTGAGAGTCACCTAAATTATTTAATAATTCCATCTTCTCTTATTCCCTAATCTAGTTGCTAAGCTTTGTTTTACCTTTTATAGTAACCCCCTTTTGTACATACATATCCCAAAAAGACCTAAAATTCAAAATAGCCTAAAAATCTAGAAAAATCATAAAATATAGAAAATATAAAAATATCCCAAATTTTTTTAATCCTAAGTCCTAATTAAAACCATATCCTTATATAATGAGTCATTTTAACTATCCATTTAATTGATAACTTATCGAATCCAACCTTATGGAAAATATCATTGCTAGTTTTTTTAGTGGTGAATCTTTTTTAATTCACAAATATTCCATTTTCCAAAATCTAGGTTTGGCTATTTTTTTGGACTCGAAAAGAGAGTTGGATCACCAATTTTTTGGGGTTATATATAAGATTTAGAGGTTGGATCACCTACCATTGAAAACTAATTACACAATTTTTACTATAAATTTCCATGCCATAGAAGGGAATTTTAAGTGATATCACCAATATATGTGGCATACCCTAGATGCCCATCTACCTACTCTAGACATTAGACTACACACTTTAGATGTTACACTATATGCTTTAGATGATCATTTGAAAAATGAAAAAAGGGTAATCATATATTTATTTTATCTAAAAATTTATTTTGTATTTGGATTCCTCTCAAAAACTTAGACAATTTCAAATAAAAATCACCTCAATCTAACTCCATATGCAAAGTTTATGCTCATTCAAAGTTTTAGATGTCATCTAGATCTAGTAGATGCCATCTACAGATTATGGAAAACATATAGAGCCCATGGATGGTATCCATAGGATTTCGATAGAATCCACAAGCTCTATATGTTATCTATAGGCTTTGGATGCCATCTACCAACTCTAGACAATAATCTAGAACTTTGAATGCGCATAACCTTTCCATATGGATTCAGATTGAGGTGATTTTTTTTTCAAATTGTATAATTTGTTTAGAGGAATCCAAATATGGAATTAGTTTTTGGATAAAATACATAAACTATGACCTTTTCCCTTTTTAAAATGAGTATCTAGATCATGTAAATACTATCCACAAGCTCTAGGTGACGTCTAGAGCCCATGGATGCTATCCATAGGCTCCAAATGTTGTCTAAACCCCATAAACACCATTCAAAAGCTATATATTCCATCCAAACCATATATACACCATCCATAAGCTATAAACACCCTCCAAACCTTGTGGATAGCATCCACCAGCTCTAGATGTCATCTAGACCCCATGGACACTATCTATAGGCTCTAGATGTTGTGTAGTGTCTATGAATGCCTCCAAATGCTCTTAAAAACATATAGAGTCTATGTATGTCATTTAGAGGCTCTATATGATGTACAAATACTATGGACACTATCCATAGACTTTAGACATCATCCAAATCCTTTAGACATTATCCACATGGTTTAGACACCATCTAGAGCCTCTAGATTATGTCCATAGACTCTGTATGGTGTCTACAATATATAGACACTATCCAAAAGGTCTAGATGAAGGTATATAAATTTTTTATTCAAGTGATGACTAAGATTTACCTTTTTGACTAAACTAGTTTCCCTTCAATTTACCAACAATTCAAAATGTACTTTTAAATATTTGCCATAATTTTACATATGAATTTTTCCTAGGGACCCTTAAAAACAAACTTGGTCATTTCCTGGTGGCAAAGTTAAACAAGGCAAATTGAATCATGACTTATTCACCCATCATAAGTATTTTCAATAGGAAAATAAATAATACATCAATCATGTGCATATAAATATCACATATCATTAACATGCAAATACTTATGTGTTCATTTAGTGTGTTGGTTGTGTAACCTTTTTTTTATGTGTATATCTTTGTTTTGTCATTAAACATCTTAACTATATTTTATCAAATGTTTTGATCCATATTTTTATTATTTCATATTCATGTATATACATCTTTCATTAATAATTTTATAAATATATTTGTCAAATAATTATTGTCTATCTGTTTTGATCTTATCTTCTTTATCTTATCTTGTGCTAGTAAAACAAGATAAAGAAAATATGCATTCTTGGTTCCTTATACCAATGGTGCATTACATTACATGTTATTTTTAAAAAAAAAATTATATTATTTATATCTTTTTTCATTATTGCAACATGCATTATGGAAATAATTCATCATTGTAATACATATCATTGTTCATATTGCCTAGTGCTACATTAATCATGATTTCTCAAAATAAAATGGCTCAAGACCATGACAACACAAACCCACACTCATCAACATCCTATCATCAAAAAATAATTTATCCTATAAAAATAAATCATCCAAATCAAATAATTTGACCTCTTATATAACATTACTAACAATAATATCCACCATCCCAATCAACCCTATCCAATATAATCAAATCAAATATATCCAACATATAATTATCAATCTTATCCAAATCAACCATTTGAAATATAATCCCATAATATATTAATCAAATAATAGCATTATATCAATCTTATATGTCCAATACTCTATCTAGCTTATAATCATATCTAAAAATCATAATTCCAATAATCACTAATCTCAAATTTATACTAAAATTTATCATCCTCATCAATACTAATCAATCTTCTTGGGGTATCCTTGGGGCATCATAATAATTTTATATATCCTATAGTCCATCATCACATGAATCCATTATAGGGATAACTACATCAACTTGAGGTCCATACAAACTATATAGGCAACACCCATTATCTGAGGTAGTGAGAAATCCATGATTTCTCATAAAAGAGCCACTTGGCAAAGAATAACTCCAATTTATTGTGAGAGAAACACATGGCACTCCCATAACCAATCAAAACTAAAAGGTTACTTGAGAGCTCACCACAAATTAGAATATGCCACAGGCTAGGATACAAATGAGTCATCACACTAGGCCACATTCCAAGAATCCATAAGATAATCAAATGATGCCATGTGTCTAAACTTAAAGATAACTAAGCATCCTAGTCATATTTATGCCCCATAAGTGCCTAGCTAGATCTGAGATGGAAGCCACATGTCAAAAGGTGGAAATATTTAACTTTAAAGTTAAAATTAATAGTAGATCAAATTTAAATTAGAACTAAATTTTAATTCTAATGCAATTAAATCCTAAAATCAATAGTTTGAAGTGTTTCAAAGGTAAAGTTGACAAGCTTTCCATTAATACATCATGATCTAGGATCACCATCAACCTTACATTAATCAAGGTAATATTTCAAAAGGATACTCAACTCAGCTATTATTACCTACATTTGCATTTGAAGCTATTTGTTCTCTTTGTTATCTATATTCTCCTAGTATGACAAAGCTCAAGATATTAATAGATTTCACCCCGACCATCATTGTTGGAGCTTGAAAGTTGTAGAGAGGTACAAACGGACATTGGTTTCTACCTAAAATATTGTAGAGATGACACAAGAAAGTAGTTCCACTCAAGGTAAGAGCATCTCTTTCAAAAATGATGATTTTCTATTCTAGTATGGTAGTTCATTTATTTTCAAATACATATAATTCATTCTTGAAGTAATAACATCAGGGGACATGTATTACAATAGCATATAATTCAATGTAGAAGCAAATAGGGTCGTTGATGAGGTTGAGACCATGCCCCACATAATCTAATTAGCTTTAGACATCCTTACAATCAACATTGCCAGTCTTCATAAGGTTGTAGCCAAATCAGAGATCATGCAATGTGATGACCTAGTATATGGTATATTCATGAGGTTGAGACAAAAAGATGGGTTTCTTAGGTTAATGTCCAAAGGTCTCTCCATTGATTTCATCATAGGTCCAATATTTGATAAATATTAAAACCTCCCCTCCCCATAGATTGAGTACACCCAAGTCATCATTGATAACTGATATGAGGTGTACTCCCTAGAAAAGGTCTTGTCATCATGGGTGATTGACCCAATAAGAGTTATGATGATGGATTACCAAGGGAACCTGCCTATTCAATAATTAAGGAAAGGAGTTAGGATTGGATTCACTCTCCTTAATATAATTTTCAACAATCTACATATTGGCTACATGGACATAAGAACTCTTCTGCTATTTCAAATAATCTTAGAGGATTAGTAGATTCCCCCACTTAGGGAGATCATTAATAATAACCTGGTATATGCTATAAATGACACTTAGAATAATGGTGCCCCATTCTTCATGATGAGTTAATTATTGGGTTTTATCTTCCTAATGGCTCAACTAGGCCAAAATTCATGATCTCCTAAGTGGAATGAAGTTGTGCCCTAGTTATTATCTATAATGCATATTCACTGCTTCATATGCAACATTAGAATAATTATAGAAGACTTCTACCTAATTATATATAAATCAATCACTGAGTGTGATATGCCAAGGGTTTCCCCAGAGGTTAGGTAAACATTGAGATACATGGGTAGCTACTAGATATACCTATATTTCATGGTCATCTGAGTAGAGGGAGTAATGGTGGCTCCCCTTAGGTTACCAAGATATGTGCCTATGAAGCTGGCTAAGGAAGAGATGGCTTATCAACTACTCCATGGATTTGATGGCATCTTGAATAATAAGAATAAGATAGTCCCCTAAAAGGTAGAATATAAGCTAGCGAGGACCAAAATCATCAAGTGGCATGATATCATTATGGTTTCAAGTCATAGGGACCCATACCTATTACCTAAGGATAATTTTAGACCTTGGGACCCAAATCATGTCATTGTTAAACATTTATTCAAGTTTAAAAGGAACATAACTATGGATTAAAATTATTAGGATGAATATCATGAATAAATATAAAAATATGTTATGAATGATGAAGTAGTTATAAAAAATGTAGCAAAGAAACATATTGAGCTTGAAATGAGACTAGACAAAGAGAATAAAAAAGAAGACATTATGAGGCCTCAACCACCACCATCCAATGGAAGCATGTTTGATGTAGATTATGAGGAGAGACAAGAAGAATAATAATAAGACTATTTTTCTCTTTAGGAATAAACCATGTAGACCTCAACTATAGACCACTTCAAGCATTTAGGGCATACATCCAAGCTTTGAGCTAGGAAGATCTAACAACCAACTTGACCCCTTCCCAAGGTCCTAAATTTGTCTCTAAATATACTATGGGAGTTACCATTGAGAGCATAATTTAGATTGACCCTAATGTCATTGATGTTGAAGAATTATAGTAAGGCGTCAAGCTCTTTATGAAAGAATTGTAGGCATTAACTGGGAAGATTATTGAAAACGTTTATAAATGGAAGGAATCCAAAACTACTATGAGGGGATCAATCCCACCTCCACAAGAATCTAAAGTGGATGCAAGCACATAATAGGTTACCACTATAAGTACTTCCCCATTGCCTTCCACCCTAATTATAAGTGATAGTACCATATTCATCAAGAAACAAATATGCAATTCCTTCAAGCTTGGAGGATACTAATGAGTCACCAAGTATAAAAAATCACACCTATAGGTGCCTAACCAATTATAAGATCCCTAAGATTTGACTTCCTGTCAAACCTTGTGGAACCTAAGTGCTAATGATAACCTACCACATGGAGGCAGTAGGCCCCAAACAAAAATATATAGGTGCAATAATCAAAGGTAAAGATAATTGAGTCAAAAATAGGGACATGAACACCCAATGAGTAGGACAATACCAATCAACACTTGGTATAACTTGGTTGGGATAATGAATGCCCCTTGGCCTATCTCTTAGTCTAACCTTTTACTTCTATTTATACTTCCACATTTACTCCTCCCAGCATTGCTTCCCCATTGGTTTTAATAAGCACTTCCACTATAGATACCACTACCACTCAGTCCTAAATTGACACTATCATGGGCCAAGCTAGTGCTTCATTTGGATTCACCTTCCCCCACTTTATTTCTTATGCCACTGAACATATAACTTCTTCCCAAGTAACCATAATAAGTGACTCACTTTTTATTATCTCCCTTACACCTATGAGGCCATTAAAATCCATTTCAAAGTAATTCAACTTTCAAAAGCCACTCAATATTACCATATCTACTAAGGTGGTGTGGCTTTGAACCTACCTTCATTTATTCTTAACATAGATCTTGCAAGGTCTCTATCTAACACACTTGGGAAATTAGACCCAATAAACTTATACATCCTTGCTATAGATTTGACCTCTTTCTCAACCTAGGCACCTCCATTATAGCCACCCCCATAAAGATAACACCTAATATTGCCCCAAATTGGGTTAGATACATCATACATGAAACAAGATAGGAGAGACATCAGGTGGTCCTCACTACCCCCAATTGGCATGAGGTTTGATTTTACCATAGAAATGATGAAGAGGGTGGTTAGAAGGTAGGTTAAGTAGCCACAATCCATCTCAGTTATGGCTCATGAGAGTGAAAAATACCTCTTCACTTTGATAAACAAAATAAAGGTTGCTTCCAAATTAGTTAATGAATATTAAAAGGACCTTGTGTCTATAGTTCAAGCCCAAATGGAATCCATAATAGCCTTGATGAAGGGGATGTAGCAAGAGTTGAAAAGGTTGAAGGAGTAAGTAGTGCCCATTGTGCTAGAAGGTACTATAATTCCACTAATAAATAATGTTATTAATGTTCTCAACTTATATAAATTCATGAAGAGGAGGGAGTAACATGGGATCCTAAAATCTAAGGTGGTCATTAAAATTGACCAAAGACTTGTACTCTATGATGCCAAGTTGGCAAATTTGTCTATAGTTCTAAGAATTAATAAGTTCTTAGACCTCAAGGTTTTTCCACTTGAGGATATAATTTTTTCATAAACCATCTTGATGAATAGAAAGATATCAAAGAGGTGGTTATATTAGGTCAATTATGAAATTACATCCTTAGATTAGATAGAATTCGAGATAACTTTGTTGTTGAAGGATGCCATGATCACCAGGGTGACCAAACCTGATGGCACCTTTATGGATGATTAGGAATTTAGGGCCTAAATGAAGGTGTTTGAAACCAAATTATAGCAAGACATTACCATCACCAAGAAAACTATCGAGGTGATGAATATTGTGGCATTTTCTTATCAAATACTTGAGAAAGTAGATCTCATTGATGAAGCACCGAGGCCAATAATTGTAGAACATGGCAGTCTATTTTAGAAAATACCTAACTTTTTACAGCCTATGATCTTAGACTTTTCCCAGATAGATTAGGATTACTTATCCTAAATATAGGTGTGGAGAAAGGAATAGGTGGATAAGAAACAAAGGCAACAATAATAAATTGGCTAGTAATATCCTTTAGGACCATGAGGAATATTTGGTTATGTTTATAGTTTCTAATTGAGAATATTCCATTGTATGTTGTAATTTTAACCACTTGACTACATTTGGGTTATTTTCATGGGCCCACTTAAACTTTTATGGGAAATTCTAAAGCCTATAAATAGAGGTATTCCCGCTCACTTTTAATCATAAATAGTTATAAGAATTAATACAAGAGAACCAAGAATTTGAGAGTTTGTTTGAAATTATTAATTATGTAGTTTATATTCCTCATACTTTTACATGACTAATGGATTCTTTCTTATTGACCAATTTAGAAATAATACATGATATATGCACTTGTTCACTTGATTTTAACACTAGGGTAACAATTTTGCTAGTATATATGCTTTATTTTCATCTTATTTATAATTAAATGTGCTATGCAATTTACTATGAATGAGTAATCTTTATGGAACATATGCTTCTACATATATGCATTTATTTTAATTTGAAGCTTCAAATGCATTTATTTTCCTTTGAAGCTTCAAATACATTTATTTATATTTTAGCATTATGCTATGGTTAGTAAATTCTAGTTTTATGTGTTGTCATATAAGTTAGAAGAACTAGTACTTTTGATCATCTTAAGCAAATTCTATTTTCTTCCTTATCATTCTCTCCTTTGGATATATCCATGAATCAATTTAGTTTAGTTAATTTTTTAAATATCCATTGTTTATTTGTGTTTGGGAAATAATTTAATAGAATTAATTTCACAAAGATTAACAAGAATAAAGTGTCACTGCGTAACATATGTTCTCCTTATAGTAGTGTCTACTTTCAGACTTTTAAGTGGTGAATATATCTATATTATTTCCAATATTAATTTTATTAAAAAATCAATCCCTAATTCTTCTATGACTTAAAATTGAGTTTATTACTTTCCACTTGTTCCCTAGTGACATAGGGAGTACATTAAGTGCATCAATAAGAAAGGAAAAGTTGGTGCTAGAAGGAGGGATTTACACAATTACTGTCATGAATATTTTTAGAATTATAGTGTAATTTATTGAATGTATTCTCAATTATTTCAATGTATTCACATATTGTTAAATAACATTGAGGATCTACATTATTTACATGAATTTTTTCATGCTTTGTAGGAATATTTTAATTCTTTGAATGATTTCATCAAAAGTAGTGTTCATTTATATAAATTGGGTAAATAATCTTGATATTTATCTAAATTTGTGAAAATATAGGTGAAATACCCTATTATTTAGGCACATTTAATGTTATTTTAGTCATATTTACAAAGTTTGACATAAATTTGGTAAATAATCATGACATTTGTAAGAATTTGTGTAAAGATCAACCACTGAGACTTTGATCATGTTGGATTTGGACATTTAAGATCTTAATTTCTCTAACCCATTTGGGATTGAGTGAACCTTTGTATAAATTT
Organism: Torreya grandis; assembly: GCA_037957365.1. Classification (NCBI taxonomy): domain Eukaryota; kingdom Viridiplantae; phylum Streptophyta; class Pinopsida; order Cupressales; family Taxaceae; genus Torreya; species Torreya grandis. Next base: position 2,918,522 of record JARHVA010001551.1, read on the forward strand.
GTGTATAAATATTTTTTGAATGCTTAAACACCCTCATATTACTAAATTAGTCATGGAAATTATTTGAAATGTTTATTTAACACTGATATTTGTAAACTAACATGCAAGACTAACAATATTTGTGTAGGTACTAAAAACTTTGGGGTTCAAAGGCTTGGATATTCAAATATCAAAGTAAATATACTTGATTTTAATAATTTATATAAATATTTATTGATCTTCACACTATTTTATCAATTTTTAATCTATATTTGAACTTCCTTTGCTCTTAGTACCCATTCTACATCTTGGAGTTGCCTAGGATTAGAACCAGGTCCCAATCTAAACCCAAGGTCCCTTTACCATCCCTAAAAACACAAAAAAAGGAAAAAGAAGATAAAGGTAAACATAAGAAGTCTAGGACCCAAACAAATTCCCCATCCAACCAAACTTTCCAACCCCTCATGTCAATCATGGCATGGTTAGCTGGCTTATCTATTAATGTCCCTAGACCCATGCACGATCTACCTAGGAATATAAAAAAATATCTACCTATATTTACCCCTACTAGGAGAGTGACAACTAAAGAACATGTAAAGTCATTTAAATCATATTTGAGGTTGCTCAATGTTGTCCATGAAGATGTGGCTTTCCATCTCTTTCCCTTCACATTTCAAGACACAACTTATGATTGGTTCCTTAACTTGTTAGAAGATTCCATCATGGGATGGATCTAGTTTAACGATACCTTTATTTCCCAATCTGGTATGGTAGTAATCCTGAGAGTGGTATATAAATAATTTACCACCCTCAAAAGGGACTTAAAAGAATCAATTAGAACATTTAATGAAAAGTAATAAAAGATGTATAGCCTAACATCCATACCCTATAAGGTGATAAATTATTTAGCTTTATAGATATATAAAAATGCCTTATATCTAATGATAGTTGTCTTCCTAAGAATGGCCTTAAATATTGACATGTTGCCTTTAGCATATGATGAGTCCATCCATATTGATGATCAAATGCACCTATAGGGGTATCCTACCTTTTCTATACCAAACTTTGACCTAATGATGCCTACTCTAAATATCATACCCAAAATGAATCATAACATGCCTACATTAAACCAATTTCTAGTGATTAACCAATTTCCTTTGATCCAAACTACACCCAACTAGTATCTAAGATTATTTAACCAAACAAATGTTAGATCACATCCCTAGAGTAACATTAGTCAAATAATGGTGCTTGTAAATAACACCAATGCCCAAGCTATAACCTAAAACAAGACCATAAAGCCTCTACATGGAGAATTAGACTCAATACAAAGAACCATTCAGAAACTTGCTAATGAATTCTTGGATCTCAATAAATAGATGGGAAATACTAGTGAGAGTTCTAATATAAATTATAGATTCTAGAGAAATGACAGGCCTTTCAATAGACCTAACAATAATAATTAGCCCCCTTTCAACAAACTGTCTGAGATAAATATTTGTGAGATGGCCTTACCCAACTAGTATCAAGTGTATAATACAACTAGACATGGATAAATAGATTGTGTTGAGTTATGTCATGAATTTGAATCCATTTAGAGCCAAATGGAGGGATTTTATATGAATCCCATTAATCAAAATAATGATAATGGCTCTAAAATTACTAATGATTCTTCTCAAACTTTAGAAATAGCCCTCATGGTAGAGATCTGTGACTTCCCCAATCAAGATGAAAATGATCCTAAAGATAATGTCAAGGAAATACATGATTTCTAACAATACCAAAGGAGTAAGTATGACTTGAGATGTAAAGGCCATAACCCACCTTTGACAACTTCCACCCCACCTAATAAACTAGATACGTCTCCTAATGGTAGGATAGAAAATAATGTTTCACAACTTAAAGGTAAGGATATTCATTTTCCAGTAGAATCCCCTTGCATAAAACTAAAAGGTGGATACAACATAGTGGAAGAGATGAATAAGATTAGGGAAAACATAACACTACATGAGCTTACTCAAATCATTAAATAACATTATTTGCTATTGAATTCATTAAATGAAAATACTAGCTCCATCAAAGCTAAATTACCTCATGAAAATGTGGTAATATATAAGAGTTAACATGAAGTTCTACCATTTATATTGATTGTAAGAATCTTTGGTAAAAATATTCATAATTTCGTTCTTGATTCTGGTGCTTCGACTAACATTATGACTTTAGGAATCTATGAAAAATTGGGGTTAAACCTAATCAAATTAGAGAAGGTAATGGTAAAATTAGACAAATCAAGAGTGAAATTGGTAGGTGAATTACTAAATATCTACACACAACTTTCCCATGAACCTAGAATCCAATAGTTCATCAACATCTAAGTCATTAACATACCTAAAGCTTATGGATTGTTACTGAGTCATGACTAGACTAAATCCTTGAATGGATATATGTAAATGGATTTTAACCACATGTGGATACATTGGCATGGGATTCCCAATAAGATCAAGATCAATTGAAAACCCAAAATGAAATATGTGATTACTAAATATAATGCCAAGAATTAAAAGGTAAATTACCAATCCTTTGACTTGAGTGTTTACAATTTGGAAACCACTAACATTATTGTAGATGACAAGGTGAAAGAAGAAAAAAAAGATCCTTGGACATTGTACTTTGATGGTGTACGAGCTAAGAAAGGTTTTGGAATTAGAATTATTCTGACAAATTGCAAAGGAAAACAATATCTATCCTCTTATAAATTAAAGTTCTCTTGCACTAACAATTTAGCAGAATATGAAGTAATTATTTTAGGACTTCAATTTACAATTAAACACATGGTTAAATAACTATTAGTCTATGGTGATTTATAATTACTTATTAACCAAATCAAGAGTAGATATCAATATAAGCTTTCTTTCCTTAAAAGGTATAAATTTAGATCTTACGATTTAATTGAGTATTTTGACTCATTCAACATTGTTTCCTTACCCATGGATCAAAACCAATTAGTAGATGCTCTAGCTTTAGTAGCAAAAAACTTGGTTCCTCTAGAAATTTTTAACTTATATGATTTTATTGTTAAGATAATTTCATGCCCTTTTATGTTAGACAACATCAATCACTTCCAAGTTTTTGATGATGATAAGTAGATAATTGAATTCTTATGTAGTGATGGTATATTGGAGTCTCACATCATTGATGAACATGATGAGAGCTATGTGGAAATATCAAAGGATAATGATCATGAAGTGATCCAACTCAAGGATAATCGAATACCCAAGGGCATGATCTCCTTGGAAAAGATGTTTGATCTAGATAAGTAAAGGATGGAAGATAAATAACCCAAGGTGATCAGATTATACTACAAACAAGTCAACTTGGGAAGTCTAGGTAATGAGAAAAGTTATAACATTGGTTTAGTTTTCACTAATGAAGATTTGAAGGAAGCCATTTCCCCTTTAACCAATTTCAAATATGTTATTGCCTGGTCATATGATGATTGTAAGATTTTTGACACTAGTGTGATTAATCACACCATCCCCTTGAAAGAGGCATGCAAACCCTTCATGTAAAGATAGAGGCCATTGAATCTAGTATTAGAACCTCTAATTTATAATGAATTAAATAAATTAATAGATTCAAGAATAATATTCCCCATATGACACTTTACATGGGTTGTCAATATTGTGTTTGTCCCAAATAAGAATGGAGAAATCAGACTATGTGTCAATTTTTAAAACTTGAATAGATCCTAAGAGAAGGATAATTATCCCTTGCCATATTTAGATGAGGTCATTTAGTTGGTGATTGGGTTTAGAATTATGTCACTTTTTATGGGTTTTTAGGCTAAAATCAAGTCTTACTAAATAAGAATGACAAAATGAAAATTTATTTTACCACTAAATGGGGAACATTTGCATACAAATGAATGCCATTCAAATTGATCAATGTAGAAGAAAATTTATAATGATCAATGGAATATCTATTCCATATATTAATTGGTAAGTGCATCATTATATACATGGATGATCTAAAAATTTTCTCTAAAAATAAGGGAGATCACATGATGCATTTAGAACAAGTGTTGGAGAAGTGTAAGAGGTGTAGCATATTTGTAAACCTTAAAAAAAGTATATTCTATGTAACTAAAGGAAAAATTTTAGGACATGTAATCACCCAATAAGTTATGACTATTGAACCTAATAGGATAAATGCAATTTCAAAGGTATAATTACCTAACAACAAAAAATAATTGAAATCTTTCTTTGGCAATATCAACTTTGTAAGAAAATTTATCTTTGGTTTTACAGAGATTGTCAAGCCACTCAATGTCATGCTAAATAAATATTATAAGATAGAATGGATTATTGAAGAAAATAATGCATTTCATGACATCAAGGATGTTATTGTTTAAACTCATATTTTGATTAGTCCTTATTTTAGTAAATATATCTATCTATACTATTTTACTTTTGATCACACTATTGTTGTTGTCTTAATGCAAAAAGAGGATGACAAAGAGCACCCCATAGCCTTCATGATCACCAATTTGAACAACATGGAGCTAAACTATCCTATTTTTGGATAAACAAACCTAGGCACTAGTAAAGGCTATCAAGAAGTTTAGACACTACATCTTGAGAAACAAAACATATGCCATAGTGTTTAATCTGGATGTCAATTTGATGTTGGGATAGAATGAACTTGGATAATGAAGAGGGAATTGGATGACCAAACTCCAATAATATGACATAGAGATAAAATCTACTAATTATTGATAGGTTAGGGTCTAATATAACTCATTACAAACACTAACCGATACATTGATTTTTTATAGGTTGAAGCAGGTCAAGCATCCAGTGATGGCTAGAAAGAGGATATTGTTCATTACTTATTTCATGGAGTGTGTCCCACACACCTTAAAATGGAGAAAAAAATGGCCATTAGGCTAAAATCATCTCATTTTATGATCAAAAGAGGAGTCCTTTATATAAAAAACTATGAGGGAATATATCTAAAGTGTTTGATTGACATGAGACAAAGGAATACATGCCTTTGAAACAAGTGATTGAATCAAATCCATTTTCATAATAGGGCCTTGACTTCATAAGAGTAATCAATCATAACTCCTCAGTAGGACATAAATTTTTAGTCACTACCATGGACTATTGCACTAGGTAGACTGAAGTAGTGGCCACCAAGAATAGTAAAATAATTGATGTCATTAAATTATTAGAATAAAAAATCATCACTTGATTTGGGATGCCTCTATCTTTATTATGTGACAATGGCCTAGCCTATATATTAGTTGAACTCACTGAATGGGCATATGACAATTAGATAGTCATCAATTCTACTTCAAACTATTATCCTCAAGGTAATGGAGTTACAGAATCTACCAACAAAAACTTGATGAGTGCCATCAAGAAGTCTACTAAAAATAAACCCAAAGAATGGTAATCCCTAAAAAAATATGCTTTATGATCTAAAAACAAGATATAAATAGATGCTCAAGCCATCCCCATTCCTACTTGTCAATGGGTAGTAACCTATGTTTCCTATCATGTTGAAGCTACCCACCTATGAGTTCATGGCCAAGTGTATGGAAGATGATGAAAGAGTACAATCTTGAATACTAAACATCATACAAATAGAAGATGCTAGAGATGAAGCATTACATAACTTCATCAAAGGTTAATATGTTGTGAAGAGATGGTTTTATAAGTAATCCAAGGTTAAAGAATTCTAAATATTAGACTTGGTCTTCCTGTGGGACAAGGCCTATGAAAATAAAGGACAATATGATAAGTTCACTCCTCTCTAGATTGGACCATATCAAGTGGTAGAGATACTAGTTGAAAACACATTTAGGCTCAAATAATTGCAAGGAAATGACTTAACCTTTCTAGTCAATGGGCAATACATGAAGCATTATTTCTCTATTAATCTATCATAAATTATAGAATGATAGTAAGCTTGGTTAGAGTTAGAGTTAGAGTAGGTAGGATTATAATAGTTTTCTTTCTTTCTTTGCTTTCGTATTATTTAATTTCTTGATTTGGTTTCCTATTTTGTTGTGTTTGTTTTATTTTGGGTACTATAACTTAGTAATAAGCCCTATAAACAAGAATTATTTTTCTCAATTTGTGCTAATTTGATCTTGGCAATGGCAAGAAGGGATTGTTGATTTTTAAAATTGGTCATCCAAAGTTTGAAAACCTCTAGAAGTGTTCCAATTTAGAAAATATGGATGGGGTTAATTAAAATTTAATTCTTTCATGAAAATCCTAAAGTTATTTTAAGGCTATAATATAGTTTGGATGATTGAACATTTGCTTGAGCTAGTGTTTGAATCTATTTAGACCATCATACTATCACTTAAATTCACCAAATAAATTTTTAGGGTTGGAGTTGATCTTTGAAAGTGAATTATATATAAGCTATGTCTTTTAGGGCTATGGATTCCTAGTTGACAAAACCCTACACCTAATTAATTATGGTTCCCAATCATTCTGGTTTATTAATGTAGGTATAATACAATGATAAACCACTAAATTTAAATCATAAACTTATTCACATTCCATTATTGGTGATTTAGGTAATCTCTATTGGGGTTATGGATGTTTGGCTAATAGTAGATCAAGGCCTAGAGTGGGGCCAAAGGTATCTCTTTTAGGGCTATGGATGCCTAGTTGACAATAGATAAATGCCCAAGCCATCCTTAACAAAGTAAGGCATTATTATAAAAAATCTAAATAATGCTTAATTTATTTCATGTTTGATGTCTTGAATCTTGAAATTTATCATTTTTTAATCCAATGGCAATGGTTAATTAACCTCAAAACACACACATAATATGATTGTCTACAAGGTTTAAACTATATTTCCAACTTGTGGGCTTTCTTTAGTTCTAAAAAGTAGTTTTGATATTGATTGAATATCAAAATGAGATAACTAATTTTTTATTAATATTGGGATAGAAGATCTGGATTCTAACATTTTTCAATGTTTCCCCATACAGGTCACATTTTTTTAATGACTAATGATTTAATAGTTTTGGGAATATTGGAGTTTTATTCCTAATTTAGTTAAAGGTTTGGAATAATAAATTAGTAAATAATATTTCAATAATTATAGTATTAATTTGTATAAATTATTTAACTTTTAATATATTTCTAAAAAAATTAATGAAAGAGAAGAAGTACAACTTAGCTTAAAACTAGAACGAGATAGCTAAGATAGAGGCTAAAATTGACTGTGCAACATTGGGACAATCTCATGGACCTAGATTTGAATTTCATTTAGTGAAAAGATAAGAGTACCAAAAATAGGACACTTTGGTGTTCAATTTTATAGTCTAAGTCTTTCTACTATTGTCCAAACTGGTCACAGAGATCTAAGTTTTTTGGGTTTTGTCCACTATCCCTGTGTGATCTTACCTATGAAATTTTGGATCCTGAATGTCAATGGAGCTTCTTGTAGATCTGATTTAATATAAAACTATAGACCTTCATTATTCTTGAATAAAAATTGAGAAAAGTTGGGTTATTGTGTTTAAGATTCAGTAAATGTGTATCTACACCCCTTGTGTGGGCATGTTGCCTACACACCAATACTTTGAAGAGGGATCAATCCATATGTAGTTATCCCACTTGATGTGCTTTATGAAATAGTGTTATACATATGTAAAAATTCCAAAATAAGATTGATTAAGGTGGTTAGGGTTTGGTTTTATGGTTTGAATATGTTGGTAGCTGTATTGGATGGTTGTATGCAAATAATAGGGAAATTTGCCTCAGTGGTCTTACTTGTATTCTTGATTAGTTCTGTAATATTTTCCAACTTTTTATAAATTAACTTTGAATGGGATTTTATAGAGATCTATTAATAATGGGTTAAGTGTATTCATGCTAAGATAACATATTAAATAATATGAATTAGAAGGAAATGATTATTTAGACTCAAAATGTGATTGGATAGAAGTGACAAAAATAGGACACCCTAGGGTTTTGGTGTTATAGTCCAATCCCAGTTCTCTTATCCTATAGGATTGAGAACTAGGGTGATGGAATTAGCATGGAAAATATAACTTGGCTAAGCTATAATCAGGTCTTATAAGTTTATGAATGATCGATTACAAAAAGAAAGGTGTTTGGAAGGGTTATGAGAGCATGTAAGAGGGTCTTATGGATTGGGTGTCACAAGTCACACTCAAGCTACCCATTTGTATATTTTATATGACTACATTTTCCCCCACTTTATTTTAATGATGAAATAAAGTGAAATACTAGGATAAAGGAAAGTAGAAAGTGTACTTTAACCTACCTACAAAGGTTAATCCCATGAAGCTATGTGATGTTGAGTGTGCATAGAGAAAAAACATTATGAAGTGTAAATCTATAAGAGAAATAAAGAGTAGATTAGTTATTACTAAATATGCTATATCTAAAATAAAAATGTAAAAAATCTAGGTAAGAGAGAAAGGAAGAGAAATTAATGAATACACCTCACCAAGTACATGAAATAATACAAAACCTATTGTGCTATTGAATGATGCTATGTGATTTTGAGTGATGGTACGTATGTATTGTACCAAGAGTAATATCATGAACAGAGTTGAGTTCTAAATTCCTTGAGAGTATATAAATAATTCAAAGGCTATCCCTTTGGATCCATCATCACCTACTAAGTGAAGCTATGTGATCATTCATGTGATAATCAATGTTTAAACTATGTGTCCAATCCCTCCAAGTAGGTGGATCAAGAATACAAAGGCTAACACGTCCTTTGGCTCCATCATTGCCCACTAAATGAAGCTATAAACTGATACAAGTATAAATGTGTGTCATATGAGATGGTTCCTAAATACCATGAATGCTCTAAAATATAACAATGTGGCATTGATAACCAAATGTGTAAAAAGAACTAGGCCAATATTGGCCATTCTAGAAGGAAGAGATTAGGCTTGTATGAAAGTCACTCTAAAATTATAAAGTAGGCTTA